>JANHFO010005903.1:373637-393991 GCA_032468095.1 Pareas carinatus | reverse complement strand
CGGGATTTTTGGTTGTCCCCACCTGCTTTGAGCTATTTCTTATATTGTCAAGGGTGACAAAGCAAATGTCTCTGATGAACAGAAGGGTTCAGAGGTAGGCACAAACATGAAGAATAAAGGAAGAGGCAGAATAGAAGAAGAGCCAGAAAAAGGAATAAGGAGACAAGAAGTGTTTTAAATTCATGGATGTATGCATATAGACAGATATTGAGGCCCACTCAAAGTAATAGACATTATTTGGCCAACTTAGATAGGAGAATCACTTCTGTCATTCTTTTCAGGTCTGTCTGCCTTGAAAAGCTTAGTCTGATTTTTCAAAAGTATGTTGATTATACAAAGTGCAAAACTTAATTAAAAATCAGTAAAATTCAAAGAAATTAAGTATATCGCATTCTAATTTCTGATGTTAAACACATTTTTTAAGCTATCTGTGTTTATTTTTAATATGTTGCTGCATTTCCTTGCATTCTTGAAATTCAAAAAACTTAATACAATCCTAGAGAACATTTTTACATGGCCCTGATTTTACTCCCAAATCTCTCCAAAGTCTTCTGGAGTCAGCTGTGAGATCATTTTCATTTAACAGAATAACAGAGTTGGGAGGGACCTTGCAGGGCTTCCAGTGCAAGCCCCTGCTCAGACTGGTTGCTTCTCTCCTTGATTAGTTTCTTTCCACTTCAATGACTCCTTGACTTAAGGAATACATGTTTTATATTCAAACCATAAAGAGGGAATATCACTGTCTGAATGCTGCTTTTTGAACGAATTTCTTTTAGTCAAGAAGGCATGGCTATATTCTTAATATGATCAAATCTGGTTCTAACATTATCTGCTCAGATTATATAAAATTTAGTGTTCTGATTCAAAAAACTCCCAAACTATCTAACTTAGTATTCATCTAGAGTACTCCAGATTTCTCTAAAAAACTGAGAAGCAGAATATGTCATTATATTTAGTTTATTTCCTAAAGTTGCTTTTCCAAAAAGCATTTGGACTTTCTTGATTTTTTCCCTTGAAAATGTTTCATTTCTTATCCATGAAACCTCTTCAGTTCTTTAATTTCCTTCTCCATTAACTTGCATAATACTCTATAAAAACAATCTGCGCTAGTAGCCATTTTGAGGAAGTATTTTTCATATTATTTTGCATGACTTCCTAAACCTCTCCAGACAAAAGTTTATTTTTTGGCATGTGAGGACTGGTTCTCCCATTGTTTTGGAAACAGCTGACTGTTCTTTTTTAATAACATGTACAGAATGATTCCACAAACACATAAATATTCTCCGTTTTATATCAAAACACAAGAGAAAAAACAGACCCCTGCTGCTTTACAATTGCCCTTATATGGGTTTCACATTTTAGAAGAACATGTTTTGGAATTCCTGTTATAACCTAAATCCTTTCTAATAAAAATTGCAAATTAGAACTGCGACAGATTTATTCTTTGTATGAACTGTTCTCAGTCCTGGGTGATATAAGTCTTGCATGGCGCCAATTCTAGCAATAGGAAAAACGAAGATATCAATGTGCAAACAGAATGGGATAAACACATATCCTATACACATTCAGGCTGAGACCCAGCTAGAGCTATTGAGAGACAGGAAGATTCAGTCTTTGATGATCATTGGAAGTGCTGAAGCAATCCACAGTTTCTTGCTTTTAAGATATTGTTAAAGAGTGAATGCTGACAAAACAGCCTTTCAGTCGGGAAAAGTCTAATAATGTTCCTTGATTTGATCAGCTTTGCACATAAGCCATCATCCTCTAAAGAAATATTGCTTTTTCAGATAATAATATCAGAGCTCAAAGAAATTTGAAAAAAAAATCACAACAAATTCATCTAATCCAAAAATCTAGAGGATAAGTGAGATAGTTAAACTTTCTAATGCATTAAAATCAGGTTCAAAAGATTCAGGCGTGAGTGCTATCAGACTGAAATGGCTTCAAAACTAACATAATGTTTCCAGTCTGAACACCCCAAATTTGAGATCAGTGAATGAAGTATTCATTTGACATAATGATTCAGGTCTCAGAATATATTCTCACAAGGTTACTTTCAGGACTTTATGAAAGTTGGCCTTGAAGTAAAAACTTTGTTGAGAAAATCATTCTTTTTACCTCTGGAAATAATTGATAGTCAGGGGAAGTAAAGTGCACTGCTCCTGTATGTCAATATACCATTAATATTGTGCACATCCTTGTTTGCCTCCAGGCAAAGAGTTTTCACTGATAATGTATTCTTTTATATTTTACTGATAATAGATGCAGCCAGTTGGAACTTCAATTAAAGTGATTCTTGAAATATCCTAGTTTTTGCATCTAGATTTTGAAAGCACATAACCCTTAAGAAGGTACACCTTTAAAAATTGCAAGGATACTTCAAAATATAATTTTAAAATTATAATATACAAATCTGCTTTCCTCGTCTTTTATGCTCTGTCTTTCTCTTGTTAATTTTTTCCAGCACTGACATATAGTTTCTTCTATTTGTTTTTATTTATTTTGTTTTAAGAACATCTAATTGTTGGGCCACTGCGTTATTTATACCTGCGTCTGTCTCATTATACACATTAGTTCAATATTCCTCTCTTTCATCCCCTCCAAATATGTGGGCTTAAACGTCTAGACTTGCTCTGAGATAATGTCCATTGCTGAAAAATTTGGCAAAATCCATGCATTTGAAGATCATCAAAGTGGAGGAGGGCTGCTTTCATAAACTGATATTTATTTTACTGTTAGTCTTTAATAATTTAACCAACCTACAGGAAATAAAGAGGTGCAAACTAGCAAAATAACCAGGTGATTATGCGATTAATGTCAAACTTTCCAACTGAAATTCTACCTCAGCTGTGAACTCAGTAGGTGTGTTCAGTTATTCCTCCATTCCTGAATCTTTGGATTTTCTATTCATGATTTATTTTCCTCCTTTTCTCCTTTTTTGTAAGATGTAGGAGCAGAGGATTTTTTGTTGAAGCAGTGATCATTGCATCTTATTCTCAGCACTGCATGGCGGACTGGTCGGAATATCAACACATATTAGAATTAGAATGTGTGGACACACAAGGAATTTTTTCCGGTGTACATGCTCTATACTTACATACAGGCTGTAATTGACAAGCTGTGATTACAATCATAATGCTATAATTGGCAAACAATGATTACAATCATAAGATACATTCATAATCATAAATTACATTCATCATGTCATGTATCTATTAGGTTCATTCATAATCATAAAGGTTCATAATCATAATCCTAAAGTACATCATCGTGCCATCATGTACAATCATCAACATTTCATCATGGCACATATCAAAACATTTGTGACAAAACATGTCACAAAACATGTTCATCATGCCATGCAACTTTATTTTTTTAGATTTGGAACAGTCTATATTTGAACAGTCATAGAATACTAATAGGTGATAAGTAATAAGTAATAGGAAATATGAAAAGGACAATAATTATATATTCCTACTAGATAATTTAACAGTGTTGTGGAAGTTAGTTATTTAGCAGATTGATGGCATGGGGGAAGAAACTATAATAGAAACTATCTAACTATTGGTCTGATCTACACATTACCAGGCGAACAATTGTGTTAACTTATTGGGACATGCCTCTGAGAGTAAGACATCATCCCAGTATATCCATGTTGTTATATGAACTATGTAAGCCATAGCTAAGACCAAGCCCATGGACAACCATGGAATAGTATTAGCTGTCAGATAAACCTGCCCACCTGAAAACCCCACTAGAGGTGTGAAGAGGAGGTAAACAGGAGACATTCTCTGGGGACTGAAGTGATAGAGGAAGACAGCTGCAGTCTCTTCATTTTCAGCCTCTCGGATTGCTCAATATATGTGAAGGCTATTTCACACTGTAACCTTCAAATAAATCAAACTGTTGAAGGAACGCTTGCTCTGTAAAATGTGTGGCATTTGCAGGACATTCTTAATAGTTGCCAATGGCATTGGCATATTGGTTGGTTATAATGGCATTTCTCAGTGATAGCAAAGGAGCAGCTCTTATTTTCTGTTGGCACCCATTTTGAGTTTGCCATCCATCTTGTCCCCAAAATAAAAAAAATGATTTTGAAAATAAGAGAAATATTGTTAATTCAGTCCTTCTTTAAAAAGCACTATTATGCTTCCATTTCTGTTGATTCAAAAAATGATTTTCATAAGAGTTGAGAGTGAAGAGGTATTGTATCAAAAGCAGAAGGGAAGGCATTTAATAGTTTTTATAAAAATCCAAAGAGAAGTGAAATGTGACTGGCAGAGACAGCTTATGACCAAGAATATTCATGTACATACATACACCAGCTACTATTTATACTAAATTTATGAGAGGCAACAATGGGAAAATCCTGTATTAACAAATCCGATTTATATTTGGAGAGTGTAGTGAAATAATATAATCAATCTGTTGCTGGAATTACTTTTGTAGTAGAATTATTTTATTCTTTAATAAAAGAATTTAATACAGTTGGTATATATAGATCTAGGAATTAATAGGTACAAGTATTACCTTATCTTGAAATTCAGTGAACTTGCTGAATCTCTCTCCTCCTCCTCCTCCTCCCCCCCCTGTGTACATGTATGAAAGAGCAACATTATTCTTGGCTCTTACAGCAACCTAGCATTGGTGTTCAAGAATGAACTTTTCTTAACACAAGAGAAATGTCTCTCTGTATCTCTCACCCACAACGGTGAGTTCTGAGATCTTTTATTTCCTGGAATGCACAGTGCTAGGAAGAAAATATCTTGGATGGTTGCCTAAAACCTCTTTGGCATCAGTTAGGAATTGGATTGCAGACAGACCTGTCAGAAGGTTTTCTTTAACACGAAGAAAGGAGATAGAGTTGGCATGAAACAAAAGAAAAATATTGCTCCTTTTCTTCTGGCAAACTGGAAAGGATTCTTCCACTGCTTAATGAAAATAAGTCTAAAATAAGCCAAGCTGAAACAACCTGTCATCTCCATATTGAATGCTGCCCACCCATCATACATAGCAACTCAACAGGGATTAATCAAGTTTGAGAAGGAGGGTGTCTAGAAACACCACACAGACACAATACATCACATAGGCTACAGTTGAGATGGTAGCCACATGTCCTAATTAACACGGAATAGTTCTCTGCTTGAAAACTACTCTATTTGAAGAGCTGTTCAATTCAAGTCCAGTTTAAAGTCCAAAAGAGCTTTAAAAGGAGATCAGGGTCATAAAAATTGTCCATCAACAAACTAGCAGAGGAACGGCAAATCAAACAGATTTGCTCCATATTGGTCCAAATCTCCTGATCTTTAGATCTCTTAAAGATATAGTAAGAAGTTCTAAATTTGGAGGCATCTAAGCAATGTAGCATATGCAGATCTAATGCAAAATCTGCTTACACTTTTGGGATGTGTGTGTACGTGTGCGTTTTATTTCTTGTCTTTTTCCTATGAACCAGTGGGGAAAAGTTGAGGCAATGCAGGAAATAAATCCAGTCTTCAGTTCCTTTCTGCACTTCTGTTCAAATGGCTGATTGCCTTTCTGCAGCTTGGAAGAAGTATTATCTATTCTTTTCTATTTCAAGCATGAAAATGAGTGAGGAAAGATTTTGGCACTCAATGTTGTATGCACAATCCAGGCTTCAATGCACACTCTGCTTTTATTGGTTCAAATGTATAATTATGACACTTTAATGACAGAAAAAGGAGCAGGCAATTAGAAGCACAGAGTTCCCATCACCCTTGAACACAGAGCCAGAGACATTCTCAGTATTTCTGAAGCCATGCTAGCTTGTTGTGCCTTAAGCCAAAATCCCACAAGGTCTCCATGTAACCAGCTGTCTCACTAACGAACTGCCAGCGCTTTTCCTGAATGGAAGCTATCATCTTTGCTGACATCAGCTGCCTCCCTAGAGCACTTCTCGGCTGTCTTTCTTGGTGTGATTGCATTTATCTGTGGCATGCAGGGACTAGTCCTAATCATATTGCTTCTTGCCTTTGAGGGTCAAATACAAGTCCATTGCTCCTGAGACAAATGTGGGAGGGAGAAAAAACAGTTGGGGGGAAAGAGGGAGAAACAGAAACTGTCACCTTTTTGTAAGACTGATAAGCATTTGGCAGACAGGACACCACAAATGAGAAAAGCAAACAGCCAGCAATCTGCGAGTGCCATAAATATGTTACCATCTCAGCTGGAAGATAGGCAATATATGCACCAAGAGGCCTTTGTTTAATGAGCTGTCAGAAAGCAGGCACAAAATTATGCTTGAAAACACAGGGAAGCTGCAGAGACAGCAGATCTTGGACCCTGTAAATGCCCTCTTTGCCTTTTATGTGGATGTTTCAAAGGGTCTTATCATTTCTGAGGGTTGTCAAGTGATGCAGGGTACGATTCCTAATCCAATAGCCTTTTGGACTTTCAATTTTTTTTAAACCTAACAGTGCTAGCTAAACTGGACTCTGGTCCTTTCCCTATACACTTTCCCAATCCCATAAATACAACAAAAATACAGCTGAAACTGGCCCCAATAAGACAAAGAATTAGGAGCAAGAAGAAACTTAGACATCTGATTTTTAATCATATAGATGCTCTTTTTCTGATTATCTCAGTATGCTCAGATATATCCCTAGTTATTTCAGTCAGGCACACAACAAAGGCATTACTGATCAAAAGATATTGCAGCAACCTAATGTGAATACAAGAGATGCTTTGTAATTGATGTGCAACATCCAGAGGTTCATTGGTTATGGAGCTAAACTGATGAAGCAACTGTGAAATTATAATGTAGGCGCCATGATCATTGTGGGAAACATGAAATGATGGACAGCATGATAGATCTTCAACAGTTAGGCAGTCATGCACAGCAAATTGCCAGGACATTCAGCCAAAAAGCAACTTTGAGGTTAAATTTTCCTTTTTGTCATTAAAAAGAGCTTTCCCCCTTTAGCTTCTCATATACAACTTCTCATATACAACATATACAACTTCTGGTCCTGGGTCTCAGTCTAACTTGTATGTATACTTACAGAAAAATAACTCATGTCTGCACTTTAAGAATTTTTTTACTCTAAGAATATTGTTCACAACAAATTCTGTTGTGGACAAATATGGCTATACAAAAAGCATTTCATCAATATTATTACAGTTTATATAAAAGAATGACATCTTGTTAGAGAAAATGGGTGACTATCTAAAGTAACAAAATTTACCCAGGATTACAGAGGGACAAAGGCAGATTATGAATGGATCTATAACTATTTGGAAATTTTTGAAGCTAGAAAAAAAAGATCAAACCAGAAAAGGTGTCTGGATCTGATGGATTATCAGGTTCTTATTATACAGGTTTTGAAGATAAACTTTAACAACCTTTAGAAAAATGATAAATTTCTTTCTACAGGGAAGAAAATGCCAGAGAACTGGGAACAAGTGCTAATAAAGCACTAGTAGCTAAAGAGGGACAAGATTTGAATTTAACAAGAAACCATAGACAAATATCAGTACTGAATAATGACTGTGAGTTGCTCACAACTATCTTAGTTGACAAGGTGAAAATAATTTAGCAAGAATTTATTCATGAAGATCAATATGGCTTTTCACCTAAAAGGCAGTTAAAGGACAATTTAGAAATGTGTTGGACATTTTGGAATTTGCTGAGCCACATAATGAAAAAGAAGACTCGTTAATTTTCTTAGGTATGGAGAAGGCCTTTGACAATTTGAAGTGGGTTTTCTTGTTCAAGTACAATTTTTAGAGAGCACTTTATAAAATGTGTATGACTGATTTACACTTCACGGAAAGAATAAATGCTGGTTTTAACAAAACCATGTGAAACACAAAAACGAACAAAAAGAGGGATGCCCACTGCTTGCCTTTTTTTAGTTTTGGTTCTTGAAATATTAATAAAGAAGTTAAGACAAGATGAGAGCATTGTGAGAGTAAAGATTAAACACGAGACTTATATTAGGGTTTTTTGCAAATTACTTGATGCTGGATTTTGGTATATTCCTTAAAGAGAATTGAAATATTAATGGACAAATTAAAAGAATTTTAATGCATTAACAAGTTAGAATTAATAAACAGAAAATTAGCAAATATATGAAAAGAGATCAAGGAGAATTGTTAAAAAACATGTTTTAATATTGAGAAGAAGGTAAAATATTTGGATATCATTATGACAATATGAATTGTATATCATTTCAAAATAATTATACTGTGGCATGGAACAAAATTTCAAAAGGACATGTTAATATGGGGAAACTGCAGTTGCTATTTCTAGGGAGAATTTCTTTGATTAAAAAACCAGTGTCTTTCCTAGAACAATGTTTTTCTTTTAAACAATATCTATCTTGACATCTGTTGCACCATCTGAACAGTGACAGAAAGACATACTGTATCCAAATTTGTGTGATGGGAAAAATGATGAGTTAGATACAAAATGCAAAGGAAAGAAGAGAATTGGGTTTGCCTGACTTTTGACATTGTATTTTGTAGTTTGTTGTTTGGTTTAGAGAAAAGAGTTGGTGTTGCTGAGATCTAGAAAGCTTTTGGATTTTTAAAACCACAAACCCAAAATTTGAGTGATAAGGATATTTTAAAAATCATGATGTTAGTTATGCCATACTTAGCAAATGGAATATATATAAACCCAGGCTGTGCATGAAAATACGTCTGTGGCTCTCAGCATTTTATAGACAAGAAAGAACAGAGAAACACAAATGGAGGAAAAGCTAACATATTGAGAGATAATAGAATATTATCAAGAGAAATGTAAAATAGAATCAGCAGAAGAATAGGTGGGAGAAGGTTATCATTGTAAATGGTTCTCCTATTTACAATTATTAGAAAGATTTAAAGACAAAATTATTGATGATTTTGAACATTGTAAGACCTGAGCTTGAAATAGAATAGTGTACTAATGAGGAGCATGTAATTGCTAAAGTATACTAATTTTTATTGAAATTTGAAACAGAAGAACAAGTGAAAATATGTAGGATAAAGTAGAAATTTTTTGGTTATAATGTGCATATGGAATAATTGAAAAATGCATGGCTGAAAAAATTGAAATCTAAACTACATTATAATCTTAAATAGAATTTTTAGAAAAAGATGTACCATTGATATATGTCACCAGAGAAATTGTTTTGAATGTATGAAGGCACTTCAAATTTATAATAATATGAGTATAAAAGGAAGGGATATTTTATTAAGTTTGGTAGACTAAAATAAAATAATGGATTTATGGTATATCAGAAAATATTGGATTCAAATATATACACTCATTTATAAGAATTTAAAAATTAATAAACAATTGAAACAGGAAGCTTTTCTTTTATACATAACTGCAGTGAGATTATTATATGCACAAAGAGAAAGATTTAGGTCTTCCCACACTGGAGGAATTTGGTGAAGATGATGGAACTTGATGATATACCTAAATGGGCTTTTTTTGGTCATGGAAAGAAAATAATATTTATGTTTATTCCTGACTCGAAATCCATTATAGACCTTTTTGTGTGAAACAGAAAAAAAATGAATCTACGACTTATGGTTTTGATGATTAGACAGAATAGATTATAGAAAAAAGAGAATTATGTTGAACTCTAGAAGAAGAGGTAAATTGAGAGTTGTACTTATATTTAAAGAACATCTTTTCTTCCTGTTCTTTCTTTTCTGTTTTTTTCTTTTTTCATTTTTTGCATTTTTATCTTTCTCTGGTTGCTTTCTTCTTTTCTTTTTCTGACTTTATATTGGTTTGTATTAGCTTTTCTCTTTTTCTAAAATTATATATGTATATATAATTTTCTCTAGGAATACCATTTATATATGCAGTCTTACCATTTTTGAATATTCTTGCAACATTTATGATTTCCTTTTCATAATTTTTCTTGGATACTAAAGTTTATAGCATTTCTTTTAATTCACATCATTTCTGATCATATTAATCTCTAAAATATACTTTCCATCATTCCATCACTCCGTCACTTATATTCCAAGTTGCGTTCTTGCTTTAATTTTTAATGGCATTACACAATCACTTATTTCAAGTGCTTTTTAAAATGTACACCAAATTAATCTGCATTTGTTAGCCTTCCCAGGTAGATTAGGCTGGAAACATAACCAGTTGAGCTAATTCTACTTTAGTGTAAAGCCTGATAGTATAAATTTTCAACCATCTTGTTTACAGCCTGAGGAGTTAGGGAGGTTCCTTTTGAGTTTTTCTATTTGCCTGCTATATAGCTGCAAGTTATACCCTTTCTTAGCAGATCATTTTCCAGCAGCATCTCTTTACTACATCTCCCAAGGATATGCCCACATACCATCACAGCATTACCTTTATTTATTTATTTATTTTTAAACTTTTATACCGCCCTTAACCCCGAAGGGACCCAGGGTGGTGTAGAGCCATTTAAAAACAGTTAGGAAAAAAAAACACAGTTTAAGAAAAAATTTAAAAATAGCATAATAATTGTTGCTGAATTTAAAAATCGAAATGTAAAACCAATTTAAACCAACTTTAAAAATATCTCAATTAAAATTACTAACATAATTGAGCAGGAAAAAGGTGTGATTAGGCCAAACTGGCCTGGGTAAAAAGGTAGGTTTTTATGGCACGGCGGAAAGCACGGAGGTTGTGAGATAGTACAAATCTCTGGGAGAAGGTCATTCCAGAGGGTGGGAGCCACCACAGAGAAGGCTCTCCCCCTGGGGGTTGCTAGCCGGCATTGCCTGGCTGACGGCGCTCTGAGAAGGCCGTCTCTGTGGGAACGTATCGGTCGGTGAGAGGTATTTGCTGGCAGAATGCGGTCCTGCAAATAACCAGGTCCTAAGCCATGGAGTACTTTGAAGGTGATAACAAGCACCTTGAAGCACACCCGGAAACCCATCGGCAACCAATGCAGCTCGCGCAGGAGGGAGGCCGCATGGATCCTGGCACTGGCCCCCACAACCCCCGCGCGCTGCCGCATTCTGCACCAGCTGTAGCTTCCAGATGTGCCCCAAGGGGAGCCCCATGTAGAGAGCATTACAATAGTCCAGACAGATCGTGATGAGTGCTTGAGTGACCGTCCGCATGGCATTGTGATCTAGAAAGAGGCGCAACTAGCATACCAGGAGAACCTGGTAAAAGGCCCCCTGGTGACAGTTGCCACATGATCTACTAAGGACAGCCGTGCATCCAGGAGGACACCCAAGCTGCGGACCCTTTCTACAGGGGCCAAAGACTCACCCCCAATAGCCAGCGATGGAACAAGCTGGCTATATTGCGGCACCAGCAACCATAGTCACTATTTACTATTGTTAATACTATCTATTCCTTTTCCACAGTGTATTTTTGCTTCCATCATATTGTTCAATATTTCTGTAATTCTTATTTTGTGTATCCATTTATTTTTTCATCCACAGTCTCTTTCTTTTCATCATTCCATCAGACATCCTTTTCATATTTCCCATTAATAAAATTCCACACGCACGCCTGTATTCTGTAGCACAATTCTTCCACTCTATTTCAATACAATTCCAATCTTCTCTATTTGTTGTAAATTCATTTTTAGCTCACTAAATCATTTGGAATAAGTGAGAACATGAACAATTGATTGCAGTACTCTATGCATGATAATATAATGGTCCCTTCAAAAATAGCAGCTATATAAAAGAATATTGGCATGGATGTCCTAGTTTGTGGAATAGCATTTTCTTTATAACTACACTGTACAGTTGCAAGCCATACCACTTCTTTAATAATCTACTTTCTAAGTTATTGTCAATGGTCATTAGATAGAGAAACTTATCTTGGAAATATATCCAACTCTATAAATAACAACAATCACCAATTTAATGTAGTTCTGAATCTGGGTCTGACTGAATTTGTCATCCTGGTGGGGCAGATTAGATGGGAAACACAACCAGATAAGATAAAATTAATTTCCATCACTTTTGCAACAAAAAAGAATATTTCCCCTATTGTAGTTGTGAAGATGTGGGTCGTTGAAGTGATGACAGATGTGAGGGTACGTTTTAACAGCTCTTTATTTAACAACAGGTAAGATTCAACTTGCGCGCGGTTGGTTGGCTGTCATTGCCCTTTTATATACTCTGACAGCCAATCAGCTCTACACCTTTTCCCTTCCGTTTAACTAGGGCGGAGTTAACTTGTGCCGACCAGAAGGAAGACTTCCCTCTGGCTCCACAACATCCCCCCTCTTTTTTCATTGACTCAGAACAATTGGTCAAAATGTGGGAGGATTTTTGTCTACATGGAAGGGGACATTTTTGTTTAAATGGAATCCTAATTTTGGCTCATTCCTAGTTATTATCTTTAAGTTGAGATGTCCTTATTGCTCTCTGAGCTTGTTTGTTTTCTTGCAGATATTTCATTACCTAAACTAGGTAACATCATTAATGCTAGTAAGGAAGTGCTGTTTGCTGTCAGTTTATATTCTGGTAGCTTGCTGTGTCAGGGTTGGCACTCCTTACTCACACTGATGATGTTACCTGGTTTGGGTAATGAAATGTCTGCAAGAAAACAAGCAACCTCAGAGAGCACCAAGGACTTCTCATTTCAACCCTGAACTACAAATATTGTGCTTTAATGTCTTCTTGATTTATTTAAATTTATTAAATTATATTTGTTGTGTATTGGCTTGAATCTTGTACAACCAGAACTGCTTGAACGATGGCAAAGATAGGCAGGGAAGATGAGTTCAACACTGCTCATTCAAAGAGCACTGTGAGGTTTGAAATCGTAGAAAACATATTTGCCACTGCTGCCCTCACGTCCATTCCTTACCGAGATTTGAAGACCAGACTGAGGGAACATTTTGAGGCACAGCTCTCAATCCTCCAATGGAGACTGGCATCATTGCCTAGCAGAATTCCTCCTCTGCCAGAGGATCACTCCATGCACGTCCAGGGGCAAAGGCCAGCAAAATTTTGATGGGTGAGGCAGTTTGTAATCAAACTGGACCATCTTCACCTGGACAGAACTGCTGCGGCCTACATCGCCAAACGCAGAGCGCCTCTCCAATTGCTGTGGATGAGTGAGTCTGGACAAGGAATTATGCTGTGGACCATTCGGGTTGGCAGCTATGGTTGCCAAGTTCTTCGGACCACTGTCCCACATGGTGGTATTGCCAGATGGCCACCAGATGTGCAGGCATGTTGGTCAGCTGCAGAGGAGGTCTGCAGACCTGCCAGCCACCCAGGACAGTCCAACCGACCACTGCTGACAGGCAGAAGACGAGGGAACCGACATATCCCTTGTTTCCAGCACAGCAGCACCTGCAGCTGGGTTTGTTTTCCCCAGGCAGAATGGGAATCCCCAGTGTGGGATATGCCTGGGCTTGTGCCAACCAGCAAAGCACAGACTCTTGCAATAACTTTTTTAAGTGACTTTGGTGGCGGCCTTCCTGCATAGGCCGACCAAAGAGACTCTGGGCAGCTTCCTGACAGCCACCAGAGTGCCTGGTGAAAAAGGACAAGTCTCTGGTAGACCAGGGCAGTGCTGTGGGACTTGCCATTTGGAGCAAGAAAGAAGATCACCTGGCTACCTGGAAGACTCTATTAGATCACTGGTTGTGCGTTTTCACTAGGCGGGAAGGTGTTGTGTATTGACTTGCATTTTGCACAACAAGTACCGCTTGCAAAGAATGAGTCTATCTTGCAAAGTATCAATTCTGCCCAGGGTCTGGAAAGAAGCAGGAGAATCCCAGCTCCTGATTGGTCACAGCTGTGACCTGTCAAAAAGTATAAAAGGGAAGCTAGCTTGCAAAGCAGCTTCTGATTACATCTTCTGTCTGTGTTTGAGTCACCTTGCTGTTCATTGAATAAATCCTGTTTTGGTTAACTCAAGCCTCGTCCCTACCTTCTGCCCACTACATAAAAATATTAGCTGTAAGATTTTCTCCATTTGAATTTACCACAGCACATGCCTAGCAATCTCTCTTTTTCTTCCATGCTCTCAAAACAGAATCAAAATATATATCAGATCATCACTTCATATGTGAAGCAGCTTAAAGTTATATTCATATTTTAGAATTTTCCCTCTTAAGCAGGCACCCAAGTACGCAGTTTTATTTTGGGTACAGTATTATATCCTTCACTGACCATTCACTCAGTGTGGTGCCATGAAATGGTGAGATCAGTCTAGTCTAGCATCTATTTATGTCAACATATTCCCCCTTCAATCCCTGAACACTTTCTTCAGAGCCATTTTTGCACTTGTGAATGATGTAATACTTTCAAATTGGTTTCTTCCTGTGCCTTTCAAGTCTCCACTCAACCCTTGGCTCAGTGACATGATTTTGAACAAAGATAAGCCTGGACATTAGGAATGGTTTAATACGAAGAAGCTTCCTTTTTTATTGCAGATTCTCTTCCAACTGTCACCTGCTGGTTTCTGGACTTTATTTGCCACTTTTTAAGAACAGTATTAAAGTCATGTGTAAAATAAGCTGATTGGATATTTGGATGGTTACTACATAGGGAAATGAGAGGAAGCTGGCCATCTTGACATCTTCATGGACTCAAAGAAAAATCAAAGCCTAAAATGAAGATATAGAGGGGGGAGGAAGAAAAGGGGGGGACAATCAGACAGACAGACAGACAGACAGACAGACAGACAGACAGACAGACATACAGACCTGCAAGTCTAGGCATCTATTAAAAACTGACTTCTTCCCAACTCCAGACTGGTCAAGGAGATATATTGAAGGTTGTGATTCTACTAGCTTGGGGTGGGGTGGGAATAAATAAAGTTGCAGTACCCAGCAATATCTTTCCTTAGCTTTCTCTGTACACAGTAAATAAAGGAATCATAATTAGATGGTGTTGTTCCTTTGTCAAGATACAGATTTGCAAGGGAAGTAGTGCATTTCATAGCAATTTCTTGCAATTTTCTGCCAACTGTAAGATCTGAACCATGGTTAGTATTTTAACTGAGCCATAGAGAAGAGCTATAATAGTTATGAACAGAATATCTGGCAGTCTTTGGCTTGACTTAAGGGTATGAAGTTTGCTAGACTCAGCTCACTCAGACAGTGGGGAGAATAATGTCTTTCAACATTAACATAAAGAGAGAAATCACTGAACAAATGTATGCTTTGTGTGTCAGTTAGCAATGGGGTGGATTACAGACTGTTCAGGCAATTGCAAGTTTATGTTTTTCTTTTTCAGCATCTTTGCAAAAACATGCTGTTCCTTAGAAAGTTTAATATAAACTATCTATATGGAAGCATATGGAATGAATAAATACTACCTGGTTAACTTTTCTATATGGGAAAAGCATTTCAGTATGACACTACATTACAGTTCAAGAAATGTAAAGAATATACAAACTTTTTGTATTCATTTTAGCTTGATTTAATGACAGCTTTTGTGCCTGGAACCATCTTAATGATCTTATGGAAGGTCTTCAGTCAGGTGAACTCATTAGGTGAAACAGTCACCTACTTATATTGCTAAATTTCCCAGTGGCTTTTGAAAGAGGAGACTGATAAATATTGCTGACCTATCTTCTTTAAAATGTTTATAGGATTGATGGTATTCAGAATCAGAATCAGAATTCTTTATTTTCGCCATGTGTGTCAGGACACACAAAGAATTTGTCCTCGGTGATTGTGCTCAATACCTACATACATACACAACAAGAATGCAATCAAGATACATTCAGAGTCAGTTTGAATATATAAGGTTAATCATGATCATTTGTGTATAGATACACTGTCAATAGGCCAGGAGTCCTCTTCCTGGTCAGCTTTGCTAGGGAGACAATGTTATTCAATCATGTTACAACCCCTAGTATGGCCCCTTTTATGGGAGGAGGCAAATGTCTCCTTTTTTCATCCTTTTAATCCAATCTCATGAATAATTAGGATTAGAAAGCCAGTACTTTTTTACGTTGTTTTATTCATGAGATTGGATTATCCTAGTCTTCCTTGAATTTAATTATGTCAGCACAAAAACACCTAACGCAATATATATATATATACACACACACACACACACAGAGTATTTGTTTTTGTAGATTTTCACGGGTACTGGTATGTAGGTCTAGGTATGTTCTCTATCCTACATGGGAAAAGACCCGAACACACCTAGATCTACATATACACAGTACACACACACACACACACACACACACACACACACACAGTATATACATCATTTTTATATTTCTATTGTCTATAATTTGGTTTTCTTACAGAAGTATGTTTCATGTATAAAACAAATGCATAATTTCATATATACAATTATACGTTCATTGATTAAATTTGTACTTTGAAGTTTGTTAGAGCTAAATGCTAAGCAATATAAGATCTCTTCATTTTTACTTACCTAGGGAAAGTAGACAGCTTAAAATTAAAGCTGAAATCACAAAGACCGTCAGCAATATAACGAAACAAAGTGAATCGTATATTCTTGCTTTGGTCGTCCTCTGTCGAATATGCCGAAAGCATAATATTCACCATATAAGAAAAATAAAACTAAGAAAAAGAGGAAACTAAGACTCAGAATACCCATTTTGCTACATGATCCATATGTCTCATTTTCTAATCTATACAATTACTATCAGCATTTTCAATTTCTTCTGCTCTTTATTTTTAGCCTGTTCATGGCATTCTCAAAAATGAAGGTTTCCATATATTGAGATTGGTTTGTTTATTTATTTATTTATTTCATTATTTATATTTCTCTTTCCCTTCACATATTTATTTCTGGATTTGATGTACTTTCAAACATAAAGTATTTTATTTCATATCTTAATTACAGTATATATATTATTTATATCCTTTTTAAAGGTTCCCAATGTTTTGGAGGGGAAAAAAACAAAGCAAAAAAAAAAACAGGCAGTCCTCGACTTACAACCAACTTTGAACCCAAATTAAGAGAGTTCTTAAGAGGGTTTTGCCCCATTTTGCAATCTTTCTGACCGCAGTTGTTAAGCAAATCATTGCAATCGTTAAGTGAAACGCATGGTCTTTAAGTGAATCCAGCTTCCTTCGCCAACTCTGCTGGTCGCCAGCCAGTTGGGAAGGTTACAAATGGTTGTCACATGACCCTGGGACAAGACAACTGTCATAAATACATGCCAGTTGCCAAGTGCTCAAATCTTGATCACATGACCATGAGGAGGATGCAACGATCACAAGTGTGAAAAACGGTCATAAGTCACTTTCATTAGTGCCACTGTAACTTGGAACAAGTGGTTGTAAGTCAAGGGCTACCTGTATTAACCTAGCCAAGTCTTTGTGTTAGTTGGCATGCATACAACTTTTAACATACGCGCTTTTACCCATTACCACTTATTATTTCAATATATTCAGATATGCAAAAAAAAACATCATGGCTGCAGGAAACATCAGAAAGCTCTTCTGTATTGTTCAGAAGTAAAGTATTAGTTGCAGGGAGTAAGGAAGACGGATCTTGACAGAGATGGGCCCGATCTATTAAGAAAGCCCTAAGGGGGAAACATGGCTTAAGTCCAAAACAAGCAGAAGATATGCAAAAACAAAATCAGTGAGGTGTCTTCCTAATTTATATGATGATAAGTGGGACACTTGCAAGATTCTGTTACTATAGCTAATATTAAAAGTAGTTGCAGTCTTCCCGCGGGGTTGATTTCTTGTTTTGTTGTAAATACTGGGGTGGACAGTAGCAGCTGCAGTTTTTTTTATTCCACTTGGCTTCAAAGCTATGAAAGAAAAGCTTTTAATGTTGACTCAACCATGTGTGCTCCTCCTGATGCAAAATCACAAATAAGGTTTTGTTCACTTACCTTTCCTCGATTGCTTCAAGATAGCAAGCAATTATTTTTATTGGATTAACAACCATTTCAGCACAGGGTAAGTAGGAGAGCGAAAAAATTGCCCACAGCAGCAAACAATTCATAATACATGAGTTCTGCCTTATAATTGTGTGCAAACATGTCCGATATATTTTTGCTATGTAAAACACTTCATTTGTCATACAAAGCACAGAATCTGTGCAATGAAATACTATTTAATTGTAACAAGATGTTGCTGGGAATAAGAACTGAATGGAAACTGAATTAACACAAGATACAGCTTGTATGCTAAATAGTATGATGTAGGTCTGAACAACAAGCTTTCTCATATGTAACAAGGAGGAAGAAGACAAATAAAGTGCAATGTCTTTTGATCGTTACTAATGGATTGCTATACATTTTGCAACATGTCAGCGCTTGATTTATAATTGTAAGTTAAAAGCTCTTCTGAGGTTAACTTTGATACAATGAGATCAGAAAACCAGTCAGAATTAATAATAAAAGTAAAATAGGGTGGAACATCATTTCATGTTCCAAACGTCACTGACTTGGTTGATAAGATATTTTCTAAATTCTTCCTGGTAGCCTGGAAAACATCAGGCTTTTATATACGGATAAATATAATGTGTGATTTCTGTGTATGCCACTAATACAAATTAACACTGAAATATTTATCCAGCACTATTCAAGTGCTGGTGAACCTGTTGCAAGGCCAGTGTCATGTACAGCAAAGCCCAACTGATTAAACTATACAGATATTGTAATGGTATTAAACTATATAGAGTCACTCAGAAGAAGGATAATATTTATAACATAGGCATAGTATTAATTCCTAATCCTGGTTTGTTTACATTAGTAGTGCAGCATTTAATTATTTTATGATATACCACAGACGAAACTTTCTTTATTGGCCTTTCTAATTTTTCAGTTTTATTCTTATTTTACAGCTTGTTACAGAGTATTTATACATAATGAATTGCAATAACGGTCTAATAATAACAAGTATATAAAAATAATATTCTGACAGGAAATGAACATATGATGAAGCTCCTGAACACCCTAAAATGTAAGAGATAAGCTTACTTGGAAAAAAATTAAGGTTTGTATATGACATGTCACTCATCAAATAGCTTAAACAAATACAGAGAAGCTGTGTTTGAGCACCAAGGATGCAATTGTGCTTTTTTTTTCAAGATTTCTTTCATGGATCAAAAAGTTTCACTTGTATGTTCCAGAAAGTCTCCAAACGTTGCTTTAAAAAGAAACTCAACAAGATAAGCCAGAGGAGAAATATCCACACAATCACACAATCCCTGTGAGGTGTAGCAAATTCATATGATGGCTGGTCTGCTACTTTTGCATTGTAAACCAAAAAGGTGACAAACAGTCTCTAGAACCAAGTGGATTTGCATAGGCACAATGACATAAAACATATATACCAGAAGAATCACTGTAAAAAACAAAACGCTGTGGAAAATCCACCATTCAAAGGAATCCATCATATGTGCCATTGTAATCAGTTGGAATTGCCAGTAGAACCAGTGGAAATTGTTGATCATTCGTTTGACATCCATCATTGTCTTAGCAACGCCCAGATGGTAAACCTAACAGTAAAAAAGAAATGAGACTTTTAAGATTAATTTAATTAAAAATATATTGGATGGAAATTCAGGAAAAATTAGAGATGAGCGGTATGTAACATATATGAGAACATGCATTCTATGTTTCCTTGCCAGCAATTCATTTTAATACGGGGGTCTCTGAGAGCACTACAATTACACCATATAATAAATTTCACAGGGCCAGCTTTTAGCCAGTAATATCCATTTTAATAAACAGATTGAGAACAATGTGATAATTAGCAGAATCCAGCTTGGATTTATCAAGAAAAGAATCTTACCCATGACTCATTTTTAATCAGAACATTTCCTCAATGGTTAGTGAGAAAGGTAGGCTGAAGACCCTGATAAATAGATACACAGTGGCTCAAAATTCAAACTCAACCAGTAATCTTCAGTGGTTCCAGTTGTCAAACTGGGAGAATGTGGGATACTGCAATTGTCAATCTTGGGTCCTCTAATAATTTCATTCATGAATTGGATGAAAAAATGGAGAGAACGCTTATCAAATGCTTATACAGAATTGTAGCTGCTAATACTGTAGAACCTTTTCTTCACCGTGGACCCCCTTTAAATACCTTTTGTGGCCACAGACTAGGGCCATGGATGACCAAGGCTTAACTCTAGATTTAAATCATAACATTTCTTCAAGCCTTTGCTGACCCTCTGGGACAACATCACAGCCCGCCCGCCCAGTGGTCTGCAGACCACAGGTTGGGAACCACTGCCGTAGAAGACAGTAATGAATTTCAAAACAAATTTGATAGGTTGGAGGAATGAATTGAAAGTTAAAAAAAATGAAATTTAATCAAGACAACTGCAAAATGCTTCACTCAGGAACATTCAAATGTACAGCTACATTGTAAGATGGGGCCTTCCTGCTTTTAATTATTTATTGGATATTGTTTTTAGCGCTCCCCTTTTAAATCAGGCTTGATTTAATAATTTTATGTATGTTT
>JANHFO010005903.1:359649-373083 GCA_032468095.1 Pareas carinatus | reverse complement strand
GACGCACAACTTCCCATGCATGACCCGCACGTTCGCCACAAATCCCTTACCCTGCATTTTCTTTGTCACTTGTTCCGGCTCAAACCCAATAAAAAGGCAGGTTGTGAGGCAATAGAGATCGAGTCCTAACGTGCCCAGGATCGATCCAGATGTTGCATGTCTGACCACTTCGAGTAAGCTTCGTGTCTGTCTTTATTTCGTTCATCTTTGCGAGGACCCCGCTGGGGCTAC
Organism: Pareas carinatus; assembly: GCA_032468095.1. Taxonomy (NCBI): domain Eukaryota; kingdom Metazoa; phylum Chordata; class Lepidosauria; order Squamata; family Pareidae; genus Pareas; species Pareas carinatus. The sequence continues at coordinate 372,852 of JANHFO010005903.1, read as the reverse complement.
ATGAGTCCGGAGATAGTTCCCGACCACGTCGCACTCCACCGTCGCGACAGTTCACACTAACACTGTCTTATAAACCAGCTGTTTAGTAGGTTGATGACATGAGGGAAGAATCTGTCCTTATGTCTTGTTGTTTTGATTTGCAATGCTATGTAGCGTCATCCAGAGGGAAGAAGTTTGAACAGATTATGCCCAGGGTGTGAGGGGTTCTTCTTCTGCTGTTGTCCCATTATTATTCATAATGATAATGGAAGGCTGATCACAGGAAACGATCTTTCAATCAACTGAATATTTTTTGGCAGATGAAATAAATTTATCTTCTTCCTCTGCTTTATTCATAATTGAGAAATTGTCACTGTGATTATTTAAAGGTTCAAAATTATGTCTGACATACATAACATGTTGAGGAAGATACAATAATGCTTTCTTTTTCTATTCATCCAAGAATAAGGATCTTAGTATGTAACACAGAATTGGCTTTAAGTTGCCAGTCAGAATAGGAAAAGCCTGTTGAATACAAATTCAGTATAAAAGGGTTGACTTATTTTCTTTCAAATGTACTAGTAAACTAAAATGCTTGAAAACTCTTTTTTATACATGATATTTCCTATGAATAGTAGGCATTATAATGGACAATATCAGGAAAGCAGCTGGAAAGATTCAATTTTGAATCATTGGTCTGCCTTCATTCAGCTTTAGGTATCTGCTATATAAGACCTATCATGTTTGGATTACAAAATTCCAAAAGGATCTGGAAGACCAAAGATTTTTCTCTGACTCTTTTCTACCATCCAGAGTTGCTATACATTTTCTCAGACTCTTCATGGTAGGCCCAGCAAAAGTTAATGTGTGTTCATCTTATATCTCCAGATTAAAACAATCAGATCAGCATCAATTGATACAGGAGCTGGGTAAACTAAAAGATATAGTTGTATCAGCAGCTTCAAATGAATTGTAATTTCTATAAAGGATGATTCACTTCTCCCTCTCTAAGTGGAAGTATATGGGTTTGTAGTGTAAGGGTTGATTCACATATAGTTTATTGCTCAATATCTTTTGGTAAAATAGCTAATTGTCTTCAATGAAAGTACATTGTCTAAGCTGAAATTGATCAATATGAATGTCATCCAGAGGATTCGCATGCGGAAGCAGCTTTTAAGACAGAGAAAATAGTATGACAGGTACGCATCTTACACTAGGTAAAAAAACAATCAAGGGTGTACAATTCTTCCTTAACCATTCTCAGAGAACTTGTGTATTTCATTTTTTTAAAAGTAACTTTCTATGAACTACTAGTTTTTTCAGAACATACATAGTACATTTCTAAAATGTTCTGCTTTCCAAATCTTATTTAAGAGTTCTCTGCTATTCCCTCCTAGACAACAGAGCAAAATAGCAACAGTGACTACAATAAATTACAGGACAGAATAAATTTTAACACTGAGCAAAATGACTTAGGAGTAAAAATGCACACCTGGAAACAAGAAAATGCATACTAAATTTATTGCTGCTAAGCATCTGTTTTTGTCTGCTTCCTATTGAGAACAAATTAATGGCCTTTGCATAGGTCCATATGGCTTGATGTGAGAATTATTGATAATACGAGGGAATATGTTTGTTAGCTCTTTCCTCATCTAATGATTATGCATGTTTGTTCTGCTTCATGAAATATAAGGACTGAATGTTGATGATATGTGTACCATGTGATAAATAACTGCAGGCAGGAAGGCATTTTAAAGCAACAGACATGATACTACAAAAAGCCATTCAAAGACTAATATCTTGTACTTATTAATTTCTTCATTTGGCTTATCACCTTTTAGAAATCATTCCTAAGCAATTCATATTTTAAAAAACCCACAATAAGTTGCACATATCATAAACCGATGGAACCAGACTTCTGCTTACAAAAGAAATAGCCATGAAAACATTGAAAATTTAATTATAGAATGCCCCACATATAAGTCAAAGTGGTTGGAATTAGAATATCTTTAAGAGCCTCTTATAAGCTAGTGAATTACTCCCAAGAGAAGGAAATGCACAAATATGGTCCATCCACTGAACCATTTTAAACAGACTTTAATATCTGTCCAAAATGTCTTACTGGACATATCTAAACTTTTATTATTGCAATATGATTTTCAGCTAACAAAAATAAGTTGCCATCAAAACTGCAAACAAGCATTCAATATAGATGACTCAGCATGAATATTTTACATCTCAGCACTGTGGGTTTCTATAAGCATCCTAACAGTGACATTTTTGTGCATTTTGTGCATTGGTCTGTATAGAATCCATTACTTTTTCATGATGCCCATATGCTTAATAAAGCCAGATCTTAAAAATCAGTACAGGTACTCCTTGCTTAATGACTGGTTGAACCTGCAAACAGACACACAAACACACTTTTTTATTTCGGAAAGTTATAAATGGATTAAGAGTTCAGATGGATGTTAAATAAGATTTTGGAATTAATTATAAAAATCCATCCCATGAAATATTTTTTTGTTGTGAATTCTCTTTTTAAAAACCCGACAATAACTCCACTATAAGATACAATAAGATGGATAATAGAAGGAATTAAAGATTTGAATTAAAGGGGAAGACTACTTAAAATTGACTTACTAATACAAAGTAAAGCAAAATATTTTAAGAGTAGACATACTATAGAATATTTTATAACAATGGACCCATGTTAATTTTAAAGATTATGTTTCTGTAGTGTGTTTAAAAGAAGTTATGAAAGAGGAGCAAGTCTTACCTGAGCATATTGAGACTGATCTGAAAATGGATTTTAAAATGATATAAGAATGATGTTGGAAAGATGCTGCAATGGAGATACAAAAGAAACTGGTTAATGTCTTAAAAGGGATATACAAATGGCAAACCAACAGAGTGACTTTAATAATTTTCTTATATGGGAATTATAAAATAAATGTATTAAAACTTAGAAGAATTTTGTGAGAAGGCATTAAGAAAAAATGAAAAGATATCAAGTTCTGAGATATTATTTGAAAGAGCAAAAGATCAAGATAATTAAAAGTAAAAGGAAAGAATATAAAGTTGGTTTATTTGATTACGGTTAAAATAGATTATTATTTCTGGTAACTTATTGATCAAGATGAAATGATGAAGCTTTAAGAATTTGTTTAAAAATAACACATAAGATATTGCAGGAAGAGATCATTTGTTGTATTTTAAGAGGAGGTGATAAGTTATGAATGAATAGGTTTTATTGATTAGCCCATTGGGCCATTTCAAAGTACAGAATTCCAAAGACAAATTATTACATAAATTGGTGAGAATAAGTTATGGTTGCTGTAATGAAGGGGGAAATAATTTATTAGCTTTTTTAAACTATATTCTTATTTTTATTTCTTTTCTGTTTTTCTTTGTATTTTTCCTTTCTGCACTTTATATATTTTCTCTTTATTCTTGTATTTTTGTAGCTTTTATTAGTTTTTATCTTTTTATTTATAATTTTAATAAAAAATACTATAACATATAACAACATTTGCTATCAGTGTATTGTTATTTCATTTCACTGATTTTTATATGGATTAAATCCCACAGAGAATAAATCAAGGGAGAAAAATATTTTTAAATTATCTAATTATATCACCTAACATCAAGGTGGGAAAGTTGTAATCATTCAGATGTTTCAAAAACATTCCTCCCAATCTTTCTTGCCACTGGGGTCTGTTGGAAACCGTAGTTCATAACATTTGGATGACTGCATCTTCCCATTCTTCAGCTAAAGAATGTTATGAGGGTAAAGGGGAAGAATAAGAAGTAGCTCGCTTTTAAACTCTCAAAGCTAATCCGGGTGAATAGGTCATCGAATGAGGCCATTCAGTAGATAGGAGTGATGAATAAAGTCATACATTTATTCATTTATCTCATTTTTTAAAGCAACTTCTTCAGAGCATTTTTTCTATGCCAATTTTGAAAGAGCAACCCATCTGCTTCATTTGCTCAGTGAAGCATGTTTGGAACCTGATAAGACCAGAGAGGAAAATTTCACTGAACTAGCTTAAAATTCAGTAGCATTTGACTTCCTGAGCTTTCTGTGAAAACATAACCTTCTGTTATGTTATTGTTCATTGGGACCACATTGCTGCACTGTTTCATAATAAATAAAGACTTTTCAAACATATCTAAGGATGAACATGGGTACCATTGAAGTATACCATTAACTTTGCAGGATATTCTTTATTCTGTAAATTAATCCCATGGTGCTTGAAAAAACATGACCTTATGAGTGGAGACCACATGCCAATTTTTGAGGAACGCCTCAGACATTCGTTCTGTCAATATGTCGATAGGTGATTCTATCCGTATCTCCTAGAACTTCAATTCCCAGAATTCCAGGAAGGCCACCAAGTTTGCATGAATTGGCACCATGGATGAGTTCATTTCATAGAAAAAAATGAATGTTTTATTCATGTAGAATTTCAAGAGAGCTCTAGCCATTTCCTAAACTGCAATTAGCATAATAATAGACTGTTTGTTGCAGCATCTACTGATTAGATGAAAATAAACATTTCTCTTCAAGTTGTTCTGACATGATAAACCTCTGAGCAATAAAGAAGTAATGGATTTAGGATTAATCCAAGATCCAAATTTAGAATTTGTTCTCATTTATCCTAAAGAGTGGCAGATGTTTTCTTATGCTCCTTATTTGTTCTACCTGACATTATGTGTTTCTTTTGCTCCTTGCCTGTTTTTCAACAGGCTTCCTTCTTGTACTGTTAGGTCAGTGTTATACAGTAAGGTATGCCTAAATGTGATTCTCTCTATATATATCTCCTTTTTCTGAATAACTTAACCTGTTCTTTCACTTGCAGTGCAGCATCCCTGAATAAACTGATTTTCTAAGAATTTAACACTTCATAGATAGAGTTCAGTTTGCCTGAGACATTTTAACATGAAGTTTAAGAAAAGGATTCCCAGGATGCTATAGGATTTAGAAATGAATTCATTTAATGAAGCAGAATACCGAATAAAGGGGGGGGAATCTCATGAAGATTTAGTCCTAAAATATCGGGTACGCCCTTCGCACAGTCACTCAGGCGCTCGTTATCTCCCGGCTGGATTATTGCAACGCTCTCTACATGGGGCTCCCCTTGAATCGCATCTGGAGGCTGCAGTTGGTCCAGAATGCGGCCGCGTGGGGGATTATGGGGGTCTGGGGATATTCCCATGTGATCCCCCTCCTGCGCGAGCTGCACTGGCTCCCTGTGGCCTTCCGGGTGCGCTTCAAGGTGCTAATTACATTCTTTAAAGCACTCCATGGCATAGGGCCCGGGTATCTGCAGGTGCGCCTGCTGCCGACTATTGCCTCCCACAGACCGGTGCGCTCCCACAGAGTTGGTCTCGTCCGGGTGCCGTCAGCTAGACAATGCCGGATGGCGGCCCCCAGAGGTAGAGCCTTGTCTGTGGCAGTGCCAAACCTATGGAACGAGCTCCCTCCAGAGATTCGCATGATAACTGATCTCCGGGCCTTCCGCCGTGCCCTTACGACTCATCTTTTTATTCAGGCGGGACTGGTCTGACCCCCAGGGTTTTTAGCTGGTTCGGTTCCTTGGGTGGGGGGATAGTTGGGGTCTTAAAGGGGTCTTATTTTGGGGGAAATATGGTACTCAATGCGTCCGTCTGGCTGACAATCTTAGCTGGGGCTTACTTTTTGGGTAGAGCTTACGTTACAAGCATCCTGAAAAATCATGCTAGGGCTTATTTGCAGAAAAATGGGGTAGTGGGAGATGTACTTAAGATATTCTGGTCCTTATTTGTTTAAAACTTTAAAATTAACGCCAGAATCTTAATGTTTTATTTATTTACTTAGTTTATATTGCCACCAGTCTCTCATCCTTGTTCATAGGGTGTCACAATAAAATAGGTAAAACACATAGCAATTCAACATTGCTCAAATATGACTTTGTTACATGCCCAAGGCTACAGACCAAGCCAATGTAATATCATGGGGCTGATATTCCAAAGAGCAAGTGCCATAAGAAAAGGCTCTTCTGAGCCGCACTAGCCAATGCTTCCTAGCCAACAGCACCAGGCACATGCTTCTACTTCTGGATTAGGTGGGATATTTGGGAAAAGTCAGTCTGATAAGTAACCTGGTCTCAAACCTTGAAGGTCTTTAAAAGTTCAGTGGGGCAAAAAAGTATTTAGTCAGCCACCAATTGTGCAAGTTCTCCCACTTAAAAAGATAAGATAGGCCTGTAATTGATATCATAGGTTTACCTTACCTATGAGAGAGAAAAATGTGAAAACAAATCCAGACAATCACATTGTCTGATTTTGGAAAGAATTTATTTGTAAAGTATGGTGGAAAATAAGTATCTGATCAATATCAAAAATTCATCTCAATACTTTGTTATATATCCTTTGTTGGCCATGACAGAGGTCAAACATTTGCTGTAAGTCTTCACAAGGTTGTCACACACTGTTGCTGGTATGTTGACCCATTCCTTCATGCAGATCGCCTCTAGAGCAGTGGCGTTTTGGGGCTGTTGCTGGGCAACAGGAGCTTTCAACTCCCTCCAAAGGTTTTCTATGGGATTGAGATCTGGAGACTGGATAGGCCACTCCAGGACCTTGAAATGCTTCTTACGAAGCCACTCCTTCATTGCCCAGGTGGTGTGTTTGGAATCATTGTCATGCTGAAAGACTCAGCCACATTTCATCTTCAATGCCCTTGCTGATGGAAGGAGGTTTGCACTCAAAATCTCACGATACATGGTCCCTTTCATTCTTTCCTGTACACGGATCAGTCGTCCTGTTCCCTTTGCAGAGAAACAGTCCCAAAGCATGTTGCCACTTCCATGCTTCACAGTAGGTATGGTGTTCTTTGGTTGCAACACAGCATTCTCTCTTTTCCAAACACAACGAGTTGTGTTTCTACTAAACAGTTCTACTTTGGTTTCATCTGACTATATGACATTCTCCCAATCCTCTTCTGGATCATCCAAATACTCTCTAGCAAACTTCAGATGGGCCCGGACATGTACTGGTTTAAGCAGGGGGATACATCTGGCACTGCAGGATCTGAGTCCCTGGCAGCGTAGTGTGTTACTGATGGTAGCCTTTGTTACGTTGGTCCCAGCTCTCTGCAGGTCATTCACTAGGTCCCCCCATGTAGTTCTGGGATTTTTGCTCACCATTCTTGTGATCATTTTGACCCCAAGGAGTGAGATCTTGCATGGAGCCCCAGATGGAGGGGGATTATCAGTGGTCTTGTATGTCTTCCATTTTCTAATTATTGTTCTCACAGTTGATTTCTTCACACCAAGCTGCTTGCCTATTGCAGATTCAATCTTCCCAACCTGGTGCAAGTCTACAATTTTGTTTCTGGTGTCCTTCGACAGCTCTTTGGTCTTCATCATAGTGGAGTTTGGAATGTGACTGTTTGAGGCTGTGGGCAGGTGTTTTTTATACTGATAACAAGTTCAAATAGGTGCCAGTAATACAGGTAATGAGTGGAGGACAGAGGAGGCTCTTCAAGGACAAGTTACAGGTCTGCGAGAGCCAGAAATTTTGCTTGTTTGTAGATGACCAAATACTTATTTTCCACCATACTTTGCAAATAAATTCTTTCCAAATCAGACAATGTGATTATTTGGATTTGTTTTCACATTTTGTCTCTCATAGGTGAGGTATACCTATGATGTCAATTACAGGCCTATCTCATCTTTTTTAGTGGGTTAACTTGCAGAATTGGTGGCTGACTTAATACTTTTTTGCCCCACTGTAACAATTAGCACCCTGAAGTATTTCAGGAGTTGGTGCAGTGCATGCTAAGTCAGGGGTGTTAAGCTCAGGTTCATTGAGAGCTGCTATCCCTGCCACCCCCTGTGACCCTGGGGGAGTGCCCTGCTTGCCTTCAGGGTGGCCCCACATGCCAGATCCAAGGGAGCTGTGGACTGGATGTGGCCCATGGGCCTTGAGTTTAACATCCATGTGAAGTGGTCATATATGCTGAGTATCTGATGAATTAGCTGCCTACAACATCACGTTCTTTACTAATCGAAACTTCCAAATATTCTTCAAGAGCGAGTCTACATAGACCATATAACAATAATCAAATGTAGAGATCACAAAAATTGTCCAGAATAATGCAATATAGTGATGACTTCCTGGGGGGGGGGGGGCAGACCACAGCCTCCTTAAGAAATGATGGAACCACATCCTCTCTCAAAGAAAAATGAACCACTACCAGAGCCTAATCTTATTTCCCTTCCCTTCTCAGGAGGCAATGACCAGACAGAAGAGCACAAATCTGATAGAGGTTGCTGTGCTAAAAGCCCCAAGGACCCCTGACCCCATCTTGTGGCAGTAAGAAAAGCAATAAAATCAAACCCCCTAGACAATTGAGCTAGATCTAGTCCCAATAATCGCCACAGGATCTGCATCATGGCTGGAGTCCAACTTAGAGAAAATAAGATTGACTAGCATATTCTTTACAACAACACTGTAAATAACTCCCAAATGCTTTTGCCTCTTTTCCTATAGTTTAGTATTTCTTTCACCTCACTATCTGGTTCTCCCTCCATTATGACTGGTGAGAGGGGGCACTGATATTGTATTGCGCTTGGAGGAGCATCTTTGTAGAGTAAGAATCGGTGAAATATTGGATGCACCTGCATTGGTAGAAGTGATTGGAGATGGAAGGCTATAGCATTGGTTTGTTGGAGAACTTAGAATGGTCCTACAAATTTAGCATCTAGCTTCTTGGAAGGTCTTGAAGTTGCTGAGAACTTGGTAGAGAACCAAATGGTGTCTCCTATGGGTGGACTCTCCCGCTGATGGGCATCCACTGCCTTATTGTAAGTCTGTTTTGCTTGCTCGAGCTGCTGTTCTCAAAGGTTGCTCCTGTAAGAGGTCAACCACTTCTGGGAAAGTTGAGTCCAGAGCAGGGTGATCAGGTCTGTGTGTACCATACACGGCTTGAAATGGTATCATTGATGAGTGCAGCAAATCGTTGTAAGAAACTTCTGCAAATGACAATAACGGTGACTATAGGTGCAGTACCACCTCAAATACTGTTGGGGGAGCTGTTTTGTCTTTTTAGCTTCTCCCTTCATGGTGGGGTGATTTGCTAAGGAGAGATTGAACTTGACATTTAGGAGCTGGAAAACCTATATTGAAACTGTATGCCTCTATCTGAAACCATGCTAAGACCATGCCATGGTAGCAAAAGATGTGGTATAGAAAAAGTTGGGTTGTGTCGATGGCATTGGGCAATCCCTTGCAGGGTATGAAATGAGCCATCTTGGTGAAAAGATCTACCACCACCAGAATAGCAGTGAAGCCTTGAACGGACTAAATCAGTGATGAAGTCTAAAGAGACTATATGCCATGGATGGGGTGGTTTGGTAGTGCCTGCAAGAGACTTGCAGGCTTGATGGACAAGTTTGGCCCTCTTGCATATGTGGCAAAAGGTTACATATTCCTTGATGTCTGCTGCCATACTAGGCCACCAAAAGTTTCTTAAAGTTCTGTGCAGAGCTTTGAACACACTCTTGTGCACTGCTGTTTGATTGTCATAGCCAAAATGAGTACCTCTTCCTTACATGGGGCGAGGGGGACGGACGACTGAAACTACTATTCTGCCCTTGAACAGGGTTACTGTACCTGCCGAGATTTCCTTGAGGTCAGCTATCCTGGCCTGTGAGATGGAGTCTAATTGTTGCTGAGTCTTTATTTTGGTGATTAAGTTCTGGTGCAGTTGGTAACTCCCAACCTCTCAGTGGCTGGTGATGATGGTTGATACTGGAAGTATGAAGGTTGTAGAATTGGTGCTGGTGCTGGAATCTGTTCTACCAGAGAATATTCTCGTTTGCGAGAGAGTGCATCTGGCATTAAGTTCTTGGAATCATATGTAATCTTCCCAGGTGGTTTCCAACAAGCACAGTCAATGAGGAAAGGCAGATTTGCTTAATAACTGCATGATTAACTACAGTGGTTCACTAACAACCATGGCAAAAAAGGTAATAAAATTGAGCACATCTCACTTAACTACCTTGCTTAGCAAAGAAATCCTGGTCCCCATCATGGTCATAAATAGAGGACTTCCTGTATATTAAAAACCGATGGCTTCAGCAGTTCCTAAAAGTATTTCATAGCTTTAGCGCTTCATTGGCTTAAGAAGGGATAACACCTGCCAGCTTAAAAATAGACTGCCTATTTGTATAGTTTACGTAGAGTTAGATTGTTTTTAAATCACATGTTCTTAAATCACATGTATAAAGGTCTGTGTAGATTATTAATTATCCAGGTCATTGTTGTCCCAAAGCTGCTTTTTCCAAAGACAATTGAACCTTCTTGGGTTTTTTTCCTCTTTGAAAACATTTCGCTTCTCAGATGAGAAGCAAAATGTTTTGAAAGAGAAAAAAACTCAAGAAAGTCCAGTTGCTTTTTGAAACTGTATAAAACTTGTACTGTATTACTCAACCTTAAGGGAGGATTTGTTGTAATCCAGAAACAAAGTAACAATAGAGATTTACAACCCTGATCAGAGCATGTATGTAAATTGAATACCACAATAAATGAGAACATTCCCACAAATGCTGCAACACCAAAGCTAGGAGCCAGGATGGTGCAGTGGTTAAAAACAGCACTACAGGCTATTTCTGTTGACTGCCATCTGCCGTTAGCCATCAAGTTCAGCAGTTTGATTCTCACTGGCTCAAGGTTGACTCAGCCTTCCATTTTTCCGAGGTCGGTAAAATGAGGACTCAGATTGTTGGGACCAATATGCTGACTGTGTAAACCGCTTAGAGAGTACTGTAAAGCATTGTTAAGCGGTATATAAGTCTAAATAATAAATAAATAAATTGCGTAAACATCAACTTTCTCATGGACAGTTTCTAAGATGAACTAAACTAGAACATATAAAGTGAAGTACTAATTTAATAAATATATTTTATGTTTTGGGGAGAACAGTGAAGGATAGAAAGAGATGTTTAACAAATATGGGAACCACAGAAAAACAAACCAAATGACTATTTTGTATCTGTATCTGTTCTGAACAGATGCAAAGTATATCAGAGAGGGAATCAAAAGAAAAGTAGGTGGAATAGATCTCTCATGGATCTGCATGAAGTCCTTTTTTACTCGTTAGTAAATAATCTTGATTTAGGGATAACCACTAACTTATCAAGAATGAGATTAAACTATCTAAACTATAAAAATAAAAATTCTCGAATGGCAAATATGTTCAGTTTAAATTAGTGGTATACATTGGAAGCAACAGTCTAATTTCTTGTGTACATTGATGGGCTCTGAGTTGTCTACAACTAATCAGGACACAGATCTTATAATCATAGTGTATATCCTAGTTTATATGCTCAGTGCATAGCAGCTGTGAAGAAAGCATAATTATGTTAGACATCCTTGAGAAATGGATTGAAAATAAAAATGCCAACGTACAGTACAAATTTATAGTATGTCTTCATCTACAGTACTGGATTCAGTTGTCAAATTTGTAAAAGGATATAAGACAAGAAAAGGCAGAAGGGGTAACCAAAATTGGTTTGTTTTATTTATTATTTCTATTTTTATAGTTGCCCATCTGAAATAATGCCTGGTAGCTGACAGTAATTTAAAAAGTATTTAAAACCCCCAGAATACAATATAAAATCCATGTAAAACCCTTATATGGGTAATGTTTTCTTTAATCATTTGTTTAATGACTTCAAAATTATGATGGCACTGAAAAAAGTGACTTATGACTAGCCCTCACACGTATGAACATTGTAGCACCCCACAGTTAGACGATTGCCATTTGCAACCTTCCCAGTCGACTTGCAACAGTCAGTGGTGAAGCCAGTAAAAAGTCACATAATGACTTGTTTAATGACCACAATTGGACCTAATGAAACTACCATTGTTGGTAAGAGTCACTTGCTGTTTTGCTTAATGATGGAGTTATCAGTATCAATTAGGGTAATTAAACAAGGATAATCTATAACATATTCTACAGATGAAGTATAAAAACTAATCAAGAACAATTCCTTCCTTAGTCATCAAAAATTGTATTTAACCAGTTTGGATGGGCAAAGGAAGTTTTTTTTGTTTGATCAATCCATTTGTATATTGCTATCATTTTTGTAGCAATATATTATCCATTGCTGGGTTTCTGGACCTGTTGCACCATCACCAGAGCCCCTTTAGGGAGACTTTCAGGATGACCCAGGATGGCCTTCATGGCTGCCATAATGGTCCTGTGGCACAAGACTACACCACACTTCGCCCACTCCTAGCAATCCCTTACTTTTCACAGTAACATCTGGAGTAAACCAGGGATATGTACTGTGTTTTCCTGAAAATAAGACTGGATATTACATTAATTTTTGCTCCAAAAGATGCATTAGATCTTAATTTCCTAAAAGGTATGGGAAGGTTTATATGTAATAACTGGTGATACCTCCTTACCTGCTAGCAGCAGTGACTTTGGAAAACCTATTTTGTACCTGCTGATCAGTCCTGCACATCATCCTGGAGATATTTTGACCCAATTTATTTTAAAGAATGGCCTCAAGTCATAGATAACTTTTGGACTTTATGGAATAACTCCTTGTTTTTAGTCATACCACAGCATTTTATTTGGGTTAACTAATTGAGACTTTAACTCAGCAATTCCAGAACATGTTGTTTCTTCTGCTGCAGCTAGTTGCTGTATATAAATCGTTTTTAGATTCTCTGTTGCGTTCATGACCCATATTTTTCAACTTCGCATAGAAAGAACTGGACAATCTCCTTTCATATTTGCTGATGCAACCCAGAATCCATTGTTTTCTCAATTGTAATTAGCTTGGGTCTTGAGGTTCCAAATCTTCATACTTGAGACTGTGTGCTTCACGGTTAGGAGAAATGTTCTTCTCTTAGAATGCAGTGTTTCATTTTCTCTAGATACTGTATATTTCTCATTAATGTTAACAAGTTCCATTTTCATGTCACAGAATATTGTTTCTACTGCATTATCCAAGTGACCATTGTCAAATCTAAGATAAGTTGCAATATACTTTCTGGAAAGGAGTGGTTCCTCCTAGATATATTACCATGCATACTCTACTACTTTTGCTCCATTTTCCCCTTTGGTAGACTGATGAGCACCGACATCAGAGAATGTATGAGTGGCCTGTACATTTTTGTTGGTACTATGAGGTCCTTTGCAGCTTCCTTGAGCGTTAT
>JANHFO010005903.1:329361-343051 GCA_032468095.1 Pareas carinatus | reverse complement strand
TGACGCCACCTGTGTTAAATAAAGGATTTGTTTGATCAACCAACGCCTCCAGCCTGTCTGTCCGGCAATATTCTACACCTTTATCAGAGTAGATCATATCCATAACCTGAATTTCTCTTCTCCAGTTACTTCTTAGATATTCTAAGATAGCTGATTGTTTTTTAACCAATAGAAATGAAATTATACCTTGTCAGCTGTCATGCCTTTTAAATTATCTGCCAATGTTGCCTTTTCAGATGAGGAGACTAATTTCTTCATATATCTAGACATGGGTATCTGCAGAAATTTTTAAAAAAGTAAAGATGTCATCTGCCACAGTGTGATCAGTGCCAACTCAACTATTTTTTATCACACCCTGTGGACAACTCTGCCTCTTGGCCTTGTGATGTCCACTAATAGCACTAGCAAAAGCTCTTAGACTTGTATACCACTTCACAGTACTCTAGACGCAATTTACAGAGTCAGCATATTGCCCCCAGCAATCTAGGTTCTCATTTTACCAACTTTGGAAGGGTGGAAAACTGAGTCAACCTTGAGTCGATGAGGACTGAACTCCTGGAAGTGAGCTGAATTAGCCTTCAATACTATGTTCTAACCACTGCACCACCATGGCTAATAATGGATGCCTTTTTACATACTCTGCTTTTCTGCTGTCCTGTTCACATAAGTCTACCAAAACAGGTCGAAATCTTCCAGCCACTATAAAGCCCTATCACCCAGAACCCAAACATATTGCATTTTAATAATTAGTATGCATTTTATTTGCTGCTTGGAAAACATAGTAGGATTAGCACTTAACATATCCAGTGTCTCCTCTGGTATTCTAGTTCCATCTGAATAGTGCATGATGAGAACCAATGTCTTCCAATCCAATGAGATATGATATTTGTAACATTAGTTGTAGGCTAGACAGAAGAAAAAGAATGAAAAAGTCTCCTCTTTTCAATTTCATCTTTGTATTTACTGTGTTTTCCTTAAAATAAGACTGGGTCTTATATTAATTTTTGCTCCAAAAGCCCCATCAGGGCTTATTTTCCAGTTAGCTCTTATTTTCAGGGAAGCACGGTACTAAATGCATCAGTCTGGCTGATGATCTCAACTGGGGGATATTTTGAGGGTAGGGCTTATATTATGAGCATCCTGAAAAATCATACTTGGGGTTTTTTCCCAGCTAGGTCTTATTTTCAGGGAAACAGGGTAGGGATATTCATATATATTTTTCTGTTCATTTATTCCCGCTTGTCTTTCTTCCCCTATTTACTGTATTCTCATGTATGCCTCTTGGACAGACTATTGCATTTACAGTCATGGTTTCCTGTGATTCTGATGGGCACGATGAATGTTACCTCCTGGTTTTTGTGCTATATTTCTAATGGTATACGGCTTCTGCCTTGCAGCACAGGTCTTCTTATATGTATGGTAAGTATCCCTACTGTATTATTGTCTGTAATTATTTCTTTGATTTTAATTCTGCTACTCTCTGCATATACAATAAAACTAACTTACTTGCACATGAGAGCAGTGCCAGAGCATCTGTAGTTCCCCAAAATGATTTGGTTGCTCCACAAATAAAATTAAAGTTAAAATAATTATTTAATTGCCTTTTCCTGGCCAAATTTCCCACAACTGCAGACAAGAGAAGTACAACCTCCTGGGAATTTGGCAATCCCACATGTAGCGTGTACAATTGAAGCATCCACTGCATGGCCAAAGGAATATATATTCACAGGGAGACTTAACACCTTTAAGCTAACTTGGTAAAGATACGCCTGATATGTTATGATAGGAAGACTCAGAAACATCACAGATATAACCAAATGAAACTCATTGATTTCAAAATGATGGGCAATCATGACAAGCCTGGATGGGAAATATATATAAAATACAAATCACACTAAGGCATAATATAATATGCTCAGTTTGGATTTTATGTGTTGTTTAAGGTTGATAAATTATGGCTTATTCAACAAACTATAATTTAGTTCCACAGATGATCCTAACCTGCAAACTGCTGGTTAAGCTATTTCCTTAAAACATATATACACACATGCACACACATAGTAGTTTTAGGGGGGGAAACCTATTTCTTCCAATATTTAATCTCAGGTATGTTTATTTCTCAATTCCTCTTTGTTTCCAAGCAATTCTACTCAAATTACCATCACCACCATGAAAAAAAGAAGGTGGCCTCCATTCAAAAAGAAAATTATTCTCATTGCTGTTAAAACATGTGCAATTCCACTGAGCCGTGTAGTTGTGCCCAACAGCTCTCATAGTTCCCTATTCCATTTTTAAAATCTTTCCTTTGCTCTCTTTGTTTCATTAGTAAAGGCTGCTGACAATACTAATAATTGTATTTTATTTATTTCTTTTTTTTTCTTTTTTTTAAAAAAAGACTCTTTCATTTTCCAGAACATTGACGGGAATAAATTCATATGTGGAGTGTGTATAGTTTATCCTTTGTTTAATTGCTTTTGTGATAGACAGGATCTAAGTTATATATGAAAGGAACTCTTTTTTGATCTTCCTCCAATGCTTAATTATAAGTCTGCTCCAACTAATTTACTTCATGAATCCACAGCTGCTATTCTTTTGTCATCCATTTATTTTTGTTTTGAAATCTGAATGGCATCGAGGCCTCGCCTGAAAGTCATCAGTCTCCGAACAACTCTCCCAGATGCCTCATTACAGTGTTCATTTCACAAGGTTGTTTGGCTGCTTAGCGCCTTGCATTCATCCCCCTCCCCATTTATTGAGAGAGGGAGAGCACGAGATAGAAAATGTTCCTTTGAAAAACTCTGTGTGGAATATTTGGCTTGTTGCAATCAGCAGATTGTTTGACTTTGTGATTCAGAAGACACAGTCTGAATGGAGAATAGTGCCATTTGCAGCCTAACAGTTTGGATGGCCTGTGCCAGTTATACATGACAATTTTGTAACTTTTTAATAAAATGGTTTTGAAACTTTCAAAAAAGAGGCTTCTTTCTCTTAACCAAAGGAAATGAGTTAAGAGAGTACAGTAAGTTAAGAATAAGATCTATATAATGTTAATGCTTACAGTGCCATGAAAATGCCAAATGTGTCAGCTTGTACTTTTCCTAGGAAAATTAGTGGATAAAAATGGTAAAGAAGATGAAAAAAACACCACATGAAACTCAGGAAGTGATATGTACACAAGGTATGGGTGAGACAGAAACAATAGAAATGAAGGCAGGTTGGGAAACGGCATAAGGCCTGGAGTTAAAGGAATCCAATATAGACAAGAATTCCTAATCATTGAATAGGCTGAATTAACAGAATCTTCTTGGAAAATTGTAACATTGATGATGAATCAAGATAATCTGGTTTCCTTCTTACTGAACAGTTCAAAGTGGGTTTCTAGAGTAATAGCAATACTGTAAATCTAAATGAAGTTTCATGTATATCAAAGATAGCAGTACATTTTCAGTTATCCAGTTTATTGTATGTTTATGACCAGTACTGCTTGAATTTTCTGCTTAGTAGCTAAACTATCTTAAATTATCTGACTTTCTATTTGTGAAAGTCATGATTACACATAAATAATCTTAGAAATGATTTTAACTTATGGCTTGAGACTGTACTTATTTATTTCTATGTATAAATTAATTTAAGGTAAGAATGAATTATAGAAAATCACTGTATATCAACTGAAGTAGCTTTACCAATGTAAAAGATGCACTGAATGATTAAATGTACAGCAGAATGATGGACTATAGCATTAGCTAGATTTCAAATCACAGAAGGTGTTGAGATTTTTATTATGAATTTTACTAACTGATTTAATTAAATTCCAATTAGGAATTTGAGTGACTTTGGCAGAACCTAAATACTGAAGATCTTTTAAAGAAAGCAACAAATTTAGTTAAATTGTACCTGATGAATTCACAATCCAGAAATTAAAATTGCTGAAGTAAGACTAAATGCTGATCCCAGGCAAAAACTGAAATTATCAGATTATCAGATGTGAGTTTAAATCTGCTCAGAAAATAGACTGAGCCCCTGACCAATCAATAGTGTAACCAGGTTTTCCCCTACTGTGATTATGATTTGTCCAAACATTGATACTTACTGCATAGATTCGAAGCTATTTCTGTGAATGTTCCATATCTTTAGTACTGGGCTGAACAAAACTTTTAAGTCGTTTTGTTTGTTTTTAAACCTTGTGAATGTTCAATATAAGATGATACTTTGGGTATTTCATCTATTTCTAGAAACAGCTAGTTTTCTGACCCTCAAAGTTCAACCATACAATTTAAAAAGAAGATACCAAAATTGTTTTGATGTTTTCCCTGTCCTTAATCTGTTCATTATTAATTGCCTTGGTCATCATTGTGAATAAAGAGAGGGAGGAAGGGTAGTGCAAAATCAGGAAGGTTATAATATTGTGACTACACTTCCAAATATAGTTCTGCTGCTGCAAATTATCATGTAAAGACCTGTTCTTTCTTCATTAGCAAGCAATCCTGCTTGAACCCACTTGAGGCAGCACATTTTTCAGCTTGGCGGGGCCCATGGAATTACTTTAGCTTATCCCATGATATAAAAATGTCCATCAGGCTAGTACTAAAGATTAAGCCTGACAGATTGCAATTGTCCTCACTCTTTTTTCAAGTGTCTTCTTGCCTCCTTTAGTGTAATTTTGGAATCTCTTTTGCCCTTGATTGTGAGCGTTTTGCTCTCTTTAATGGCAGGCTCTGTGTCCCCTCTCTATTAATTGCTGCTCTGTCTCCTGATCTAATCACACAAACCCAGTGGCCGGAAGTAGCTGAAGAATTGCCTGTTGGAACCAGAGATTGGGAAATAACATATGTCTGCAGCTTCTAATGTTAATGAAGACAACTTTATCACAATGGTCCCATACAAATGCAAATGTATGCAGATTGTTTACTTAGACAAGAGCTTTCATGCATCAATCTCTTCTTCTCCCTCCCCCTTTTTCTCCTTCTCTGGGAAGAGAGATTGTTGTTATTCCAGTCATATCACCCCTGATTTTATTATCTCTCATAGCCATAAAAATGACAAGAAAATGGATTTTTTCCTCCAGACAAGACTCTTCTGTTCCTGGTGTACTTTCATGCATTGAACTAAAAAATACTGACACTATCAGATAGTTCATAGACTTCTCTTTAATTAAATAAGGAGCCAGAGTTTTTGAAAAAAGAAATATATCTCTGTAGAAGTAAAACATTTCTATCCTTTTTGAATATAAGTGTAGCCTGATACTGAGAAAGAAGGGTGATGGTAGAGGATTTGGTTAGGGGGCATCAACACATCATGTATTAAAAAGTGGGGAAAAGAGGTCATATTTTCCCCTTAAGACATTACACATCTTCATATTTATCTCTACTTATACCTGTATTGTTTGTAGAATAAATCCTTTATTATTATATGCAGTAACAGTGAGGTTTCATATGTATACATAGTGGGGCTAGCCATACTGGAAAAGACTCCAGGTAAACTTGTGGATGATTTCAGAAGATTCATTTGATTGAGTTTTTTCAGAACATCACAATTTGTGTTTTCCCTTTTGTCTTGAATCACAAATTCAGTCAAACTATCTTATGTATAAAAGCATACAACACCTTAACCAAGGTGAACAACCCCTTTGCTTATATTAACCAAGGTTCAATAGTATATACTTTCCAATAGACATTTGTAGAAACCTGTACCAGCAGGTGACATGTGTTTTTTTGCCTCCATGTTGTGACATCATTACATATTATCTACATATTCCTATGGTTGGAATAAGAACTCCGATTAAGGAACATGACAATGTTAAAATAGTATTTTAGATATCTGCATCTTATTGGGAATTGGTTTATAAATCTTGTACTGGAATTGTGAGAATTTGGTGATGGTTATTATAAATTCAAGGAATTTGTGAGTGAAAGAAACAACAGGATGCAATGCCTTTAATAAAACAGGATCCTTTTCCACTAGAACATTTGATTGATTCCACAGAAATATGCTTTCTCTTTTTCCAAGTGATTTCAGTATTGTCTGAAAGTGTTGCAAGTTTGCATTCTGCTAAGGGAAACAATTGGTGCACATTTTTGCTCATAATTTCTATGATTTAATTCCTGATATCTCCCAAGAGAATCAGGAAGAAGAAATTTGATCAGATTTTGGAAAGGAGTTGTCATTGCCTGTAGGCAACATCAGATCCTATGTATGATGTCTATGTGCATCATGGTATTCAGCAGATCCTATTTTACTGTTTTACAACTTACCTTTCCTACTTGGATACACTGTGGAGGGCTGTGTTTGAATTGAATTGAAAAATGAAAATGGCATGTGGGAATACAGAGCCACTGTCTCACGTATGATCTGAAATCCCAGCAGAATTCATATAAAACAAATACGTGGATGGTTGGAGGAAATGTGAATCAGTGAAGATAGAAGGAATAGAATTTTACTAATTTGCTTTCTGATCATGTCTGTATTCTGATTGGCCAACGACTCCATGGCAGCCATTTTTTAAAAGAATATACGCAACATGTTTTCAAAATCCCAGATGTACCCATTGATACCCGTTGGTGTTCAAGATCTGAAAGGTTGAAGGACTATATTCTGACACAGTAAAACAACAACAACCCAGTTTCTTATTCCAAAACAGCCTTGGAAATTGTGCAAATCCCAGGAGTGTCTAAAGCCATGTTTCATTAGAAGGAGGTACTCCAGGAAAACAAAAAATACAAAATGTGATATAATAAGACAGGGGAAGAGAAATTAACCTCAATAAATATTCATCTAAGGAAAGACAAATGGTTTTCTTTAAAAACATCAGATCTCTACTCCACTTTGCAAATTTCATAAAACTGTTATTTAGTTTTAATTAAATGACAAATCTTCAGGGAGGAAATCTTCCTGCTTTGATGTTGCAGTTCTAAAATAATGCTTCATCTTGTGTCTTACAGCCTTGGTTTACTAGACCACAATCTGTCTGAATTTCTTATATTAATGAAGCCGAATTTGGATAGCATTATATTTTCTTAGTCATCCAACTGTAGGGGTTGGATTATTTATTCTTCAAATCTGGGAACTTTGCTTGCACAACTTGCAAATTTAAAGTGGAAAATAACTTCAATTTCAGTTGTTCTGGCCAATTAAAATCAGCAGAAGTGAATTTTAAAGCACTATGTTCTTTTCTGTTAGATATATTTATTAGTAAAGAGGAAATTATAGATTCAGTCTTCCATGAAAAATAGGAATGATTGGATCCAACCTGAGCAGCTTAAATAAAATAATATTATTTTTTTGAATATAGACAATTCCATTTATTTAAAAGATTATTAACTGCTTAGATTATTTTATATCAGCTTACTTGCACATATATACTGTATTTGTACTGCTTGCACATCTATATTTGAAAGCCAAGTAATAGTTGTTTAGTCTTACAACAAATTCTATCCAGCATTGCAGTCCATGAACTCTTATAACCATTTATATCTAAATCCACCCTTGAAGCTGCATAAAGGTAAAATGGGTTTTTCCAGCACCCTTTTCCAAAGCCACATTTCCATCTCTTAGAAAAAAAGGTTTCTTAAATATATGCAGAAATTGTAGTCTCCAAGCATTGTTCAACAGATGGGTACAATTAGTTTCTTGGAGGAAAAAATATATACTTAATTGCAGCAATATTTCAGCAATTAGTCTTTAAAAAGAGAATGCACATGTTACCATTTTTCCTAAATAATATCTTTCCACAAATCATATATTTATAGTTCACTGCTTCTGGTTAGACTGTACACCACTGTAATTTGTTTTCATAGAATCAAAGGATTATGGAGCTGGAACGGATTATTAGACCATCAAGTCGAACTTCCTACTCTATGAAGAGAACTTCAGATTTTATTTTACTAAGAAATCTCACAAATTGCTGCCGAACAAGCATCTAAACAATCAATGTGTTTATATAAAATACCTTTCCCCCAAAATACAACCACACTAAATAAACATCTCAATGAATTGACATCCATAAGTACCCATATTTTCTTCTGAGTGTGTTTATCCATAATCATAATATTGTCAAATGTATAACACAAAAATAATATTTCAAACAATATGATCCAGGATCAAGCTTAAAAAGAGATCTCATGTAATTATGTTCTTTGCCTCCTTCAAATGTGTAATTGCATGCAAGAAAAGATAAGTTCAAGAGAAGCATGATTTCTTAGACACACACAGAAACACTACACACATATACATATACACACACTGATGATGGCTAATACTGCTGTGCTTGACTGTTAATGACAGCACTTGGTAAGTCTGCTTTAAAAATTGAGCAATACCTGGGGGTTGCCTGAAGCTAAAGATGCCACCTTTAATATACAAAACCGTCAAGAATTTGTTTTTTGTCATAAATGAAGCATGGGGCTGTGCTTTAATTTTCTTCAGTGGCCTCTGTCAGGTAATAACCATAAATACTGTCCCAAATCATTAAGTCACAACCTGAAATGCGATCTTGCCCAGCTCCCAATCAGACAGCCATCTGGAAGATGAAAGAACCCTACCCCCAGTTTGGAAAGATCCAGACTGTAATTTGTAGTAACATTCTTAGAAGGCTGTTGTAAGGATATTAACCAGAAACTGATCTCTTTAACTAAAGGAAGTGGTATTGTCTCAGAGATCGAAAGCATTCCTTGAACACATACCAGGGTACAGGCTTCTAAAATTTGGAAGTCTCAGTAGTTTTTTTATCAAGTGTCAACTTCTTCAATGGGCACCAGGTATCCAACCACGATAAGATAAATAAACAATGCAGCTGTTAAGTGTCATAATCCTACCTAGGCATGAATCTATCTTTTCTAACTCAAAGATCATATGAATGATCATAATGATGCGTTGTGGATTTCCCATATGGTTGGAGGCATATTTCCATTATAGACACATACTTGTTATACAGTAAATGATACAAATCTGCTTGTATCTGAAGGACTCCCATTAGTCAAGGATGTCACAAATTAGTTGAAATGGAACCAGATAAAAAAGAATGAATTAAACAGACAAGTTGTAAAATATTATTACTTGTGTTCTCTTTTTCTCAGTGAGCTAATACACTAAATTTAAACTTCAGATATAGTAGCTCCTTACATTCTTTCTTTAACATTATATGATATTTGAACTTTTTTTTATAAATTTGCCTTCTCAGATTTTACACAGTCATTCTTTGTATGTGATAAATAATGTAGATTAAAATAATTTTTGAATACTAAACTGAGGTTAGATTTAGTTCTAAAGTTCAGCCCACAAAAATGCTTTGGATACTAGTTTTAATGGTGTGGGCACCTTAGATTAAAGTGATAATCTAAGTTTTATATCTCAGCCATTATATTTCAATGAGGAGCATATCTTTACAGATCTTCACTTTTGTATTGCACAGGAGCATACTGAAAAATCAGAAGGCAGACAAGATTCTAGGTAGACCAAAACTAGGAAACAAGGACTAGTGTTTATTTTGCAGGTTGGGGTAAAAAGTAAGCAAAAGGAACATTGTAATGAGTTCATTAAAATTCTATGTTCAAAGAATACATCTTTCCTCATTTATCAACAATTGTAAAACATGGATGTGAATAATCATAATAAGTTGGGAGGGGAGGTAAATGCTGGCCATCTAAAATAACATTAATTACCTCTAACCTTTAGTGTTGCTTGAAATAAGACAATAGAATAAAAATGGGTAACATTTTGGAGTAGCAAGCAAGCTGGGAAAAAAGAAGAAGGAAAATAAACATTTGGATTGTTGTAAGTGTTTTCAGGGCTCTTCCCAAGGCAGGAAATGACAGAGGAATGCTACCAAGGTAGAATTGAAAAAAATCTAAGCCAGCTACTCCAAAGAAATTTTGTTTATTGACAAAAGTGAAAAGTAAAATATAACAATTCCATTCTTTTTATATAAGGTTTTTCATTATTGATTCTTTGATTCGAGACTGGGGAGTGTAATGTGGGGTAACTGATCCTGTCCGTGTTTTTGGGAGATCTTATCTTGCCTGTTGAATGGATTTGGGGCAGATGCAGATTTTAATACCCTTATACCTTTTATTTTACTTCCTGGTTCAATTTGTTTGTCTTTCAGTTTATTGCCAGCTGGTCAGCTGGCGGCAGGCGCTCACCTTTTATTGTGTTAATTGGCTTTTACAACATTTGTGGAATGCGCTTTGCATTTCCTCTCTCTCACCTCATCTAGGGTGAAGGGAAAAAATGTGTCTATTTATTCTCAAGCAGTTCACCTGTTTTCAACTGCCGTTGGTGTTTCCTTGTTTGGGCCACTGCTGTCTTGTTTAAAGTTGGGGTCTGGAGAGCTAGGGTCTGTGTTCCCCTCTTCAGGATGAAGAAATGTTTTAAGGAATACATCTACAAGAAGTGGATGACAGTTTGTTCTAACATCACAGTTACAACAAAATATATCTTAATTTCTTACTGATCCTAAATTCAGGATCCTATTAATGCATAGTTATTGTGTCAATGAATTATGCCCTATCCCTGATCACCATCTTGACCTGTGCCCACAAAATGTCAAATTCCTTTCCCTCCCTTTCCAGTTTAGAAATGAAATGAGCAACTGTTCAGCAGGAATTTGCCATGCTTGGGGGGAGTTGGGTGGATGGGCTATTCAAACTAATAAGACAGTTGAATGTTTACATATGCTTATCGAATGTGGCTTCCCACATGACACACAGCAAGGCAGACAACATAATCACTAGTGAGACAACTGGGTCAAAAGGCGTTTCCTGAAGAAGTCATCTGCTGAACTGCGCAGGACATCCCAGGATGCTTAGTTTTTGCATTGCACACCTCAGCGTGGGTTCTGTTCTTCTGTAGTTCCTAAGAATCTAAATAAACAATTTTACTCTATGGAGTGCATTGTTATGAATTCAAAGGAAAATACAGAGAATTTGACACAATGGCACTAAAAAAATGGCTTATTACGATAGTTTCAGCATCCTCAAAGTCACATGATCAAGCTTTGGGTGCTTGGCAACCGACATGTTTTTTTCGATGGTTACAGTGTCCCAGGGCCTTGTGGCTGTCCTTTGCAATCTTCCTAGGGAGTTTCTGAAGAGCAAAGTCAATGGGAGAAACCAGATTCACTTAACAATTGCATGATTCACTTAACGATTGTAGTGATTCACTTAACAACCATGGCTAAGGTGGGCCTAGAACTTACAATTTCCTGGTGACTGGTGGAAGTCACCTAGCTGGCTTTCATGCCCAAGCCAGGACTAGAACTCACTGTCTCCTTCTTTCTAGTGCCCTAGCCACTAGAATTTGCAAATGTGGTAAATATACAAGTAATGAGATTCTGATGCCATGGGCAAAGTTTTTTATTCAATGCTACTGAAAAAAAAGACAATGAAAACCTTCATAAACTTCTCTTTATATTTCCTATTGTTCTTTCTATTTCTCTTCTTCCAAGCAGCAATGCTTCTGTTTATTACCATACAGAAGAGATTTGGTTTGCTCGTCTTAAAAAACTGTATCTTATTGTGCTTTTTTTTTGTAAGACAAAGGTTGCTGGGAACTCACATCTTGTTCATATTTTATTTTAAAAAATTATGCATTCAGTTCTTTAACATAAATTTGATTTATTGTATTTGAGGCAAAACAGAAAAGATAAAGAAAAGATGCCGTAACTACATTTCGGTGCGTTCTATGACAGAAAAAAACACCGCTGATTGCATTTCACCCTGTGAACAATTCTTTTCAGAAGCTGAATTGACAGGTGGATAATGTATTCAGCATCTGTAAACAATGTTAACCTTTCAGGTTACCGCAAACTGCATTCTGAAGATCATTTCATGCTTGTCTCTGCCTGAGAGAAAACATTTCCCCTTTCCCAAATTCTCCAAGGTAAAGGATGTATACAGCACTGAATATCATATTGAACCACACCATTCCAATACTGTAAGGACAATTCAGTTTTGCAAAGAGTTTAGGATGATTGTGTGGGGGTATATTTGCTTAGAATATTTTTAGGGCATGTACTCTTTGGATTTATATTTTGTTGAGATACAATCTCACCTAAACCATCACCAATTTTAAAATTGAACTCATGGCCCTTAAGAACGTGGTGGTAGGGGTCCTTAAGAACATGGTGGTAGGGGCCCTTAAGAACGTGGTGGTAGGGGCCCTTAAGAGCGTGGTGGTAGGGGCCCTTAAGAACGTAGTGGTAGGGGCCCTTAAGAACGTGGTGGTAGGCTACATGTTTATTGCATGTGAAATGAAACTATAATACTGTAATTTGTAGTAACGGAAACTGATTCACCCAGGAAAGGAATAGTCAGCTAATCATGAGGGAAAAAAAATAGATATGCAAGATTCTGCAGGCATAACTCAAACATAGAACAATGCTTACATTCAGTTAGAATAATCTGCAGTTCTGTCTTACAGGATAATCCATTTTGCATAACAATCCGATTCCATTTTATTATTATTTCCATAGGTTCGTCTTTCAGAAATCTCTTCTCCCTTTCTCCATCCTTCCCAAAATGGAACAGGCCTTGCTTTGGCACATTTCACTACAAAGCAATAGCAACAATCCTTTTCTTTGCAGTTTTTTTTTATTAAAAAAAATTGCTCTCCAGATCTTGAACTATATATTCCCGAGGGCCTGTAAAAGGCTAATTTAAACAGCCTGAATTATTAATACTGAAAATATTGGCAATTACTTCTGTGATTCATAACGTGAAAGAAGGAGACTATAAAACATTCTATGAAGTCCAAGTTAAGTTAGTTTAATAGAGGATACACCGGAACGTGGCCACGAACAAAATTTCCTTATTTGATTTTGGCAAAAATTATCTGCGTTTGCTATTTTGTAAAAAAAAGGGGGGGGAAATCACCATCAAGAGAAAACTGTTTTTGATTATTATGCCAAAGGTAGGACCAACAGCAAGCGACATCCAGATAGAGATAATTCCATATCATATTGTAGAGGAGTACAGTGAGGCCTTGAAGAGAATATAAGTAGTCCTCCATTTACAAGCCCAGACAAAGCAAGGCAATCGTTAAGTGAATTGCACCCATTTTATAGACTTTTTTCCTTTTTGCCATGGTTGTTAAATGAATACTACAGTTGTTAAGTGAATTATGTTGTGGTTTAAGTGAATCTGGCTTCCCCCATTGACTTTGCTTGTTGGAAGCTGACTGGGAAGGTCGCAAACAGTGATCACATGACTTTGAAACATTGTGACTGTTGTAAATAACGCTGGTTGCCAAGCACCCGAATTTTGATCAGATGACCCTGGAATACAGGCAACAACCATACATGTAAGGACTGGTCATAAGTTACTTTTCTCAGTGCTGTTGTGTTAGGGTTATATGGGTTATAGTCCCTTTAAGCACCTAACTGGTTGGTTTACAAAATGGCTGACAAGCTGAGTCATGCTGAGTTAGGCTAATTGCTTTAAACCAGGATGTTTAGCATAAAAGCAATTGACTTGGGAGCAATCTCTCTCTACTCTCCTTTGATATTCTATGACTCTGCTTTGCTTCTGTTTTTGATCCTGTGTGTTGCTGCTGAAGATTGCTGACCAACTTTGTTGTTGAAATTGCTGGTGAAATTGCTAACTTGATTAGTAAAAGGACTACTTGACTGTATGATAACTGGACTGTTGACTTAGAAGACTGGACTGTGTTTAACTTTCTGTTTATAAAGACTTTTATA
>JANHFO010005903.1:304492-318013 GCA_032468095.1 Pareas carinatus | reverse complement strand
CAAATGATACCAATAATTTAAAAAGATGAGAATCTAAATGAGTGGCAGAAAGGGCTTAATAAATTTATATGGCTGGGTAAGAGACCAAGAGTAATGTTAAAAATAATACAAGACACACGTGAGAGAGGGGGCCAGTCAATCAGCTCTGGCAGAGTGGATGCTCTGGCGTTGATTAAAGGTGTTTTTCTTGCACATCCAGAAAAATCTCCCAGCTCATCATTGTTTATATCCTTCAAGTCAATGATATTTTGCACACCAGCTCTCTTCTCTTGAATGTCATCTGAACACATGAGGGTCTGGATTATCGTTTCACTGAAATCATACCAAACTGAGCACTCAGTTGTTGGTAAAACAGCATCTACTACAGCCTTCTTTTATAGTCTGATGTTGTAGCTGGAATCACACATGATGCAGGTCTTCAATTCAGGAATGTTTTACTTTGATGTTGAACAGAAAGGATAGTACACACCGATGATGTATTCCACTATCATTTTTAAGTTTTGAAAAGTTTTGCCTTTAAAGTCATGTTTGAAACACATATTTGACAAAGCCTGTTTACAGTTGTCAACCAGCATGAATGGCTTATGCGGCCAATTTCCAGATGAGCCACATCTGTAAGAAAATCTCCTGAACTTATTGCCTGTGTGATCCTATATACATATGCTTGATCAGTAGAGAGATCTTTTACAACACTGTCACTCAGTGAAATGAGAAACTTACCCATTGAAATTCTGGTGAATGAAGGATCAATGTCAAGTTCTGTTGCAGTGTCTAGCATGTTGCCAATTTTACCTGTCCATGTGTTGTTATACAAGGTCTTCCCATTCAATTTTATGATAAAGCATCATAGGGGTAACTCATTCATGTGGAGTGCAAACATCAACTAGATCAGCTTTTGATCACACTTGACCTCTCCCCAGTCCCTGGTACCATCTTCCCATTTTTGTCAGTGTCTTTCTTCTTCATGAAATACACCAGATTATTTGCAATCACTTGAGCAGCTTTCCCTGTTTTTGAGCCTTTCTCTGGAGTGAAATGATAAATATATCTTCCATCAGGCTCATTGCACACAGAATAATGTTCTTCTTTGATGGTATTGGGGAATTGCAGGTCTGAATTGTTTGTTTTCAGCATAATTTTAGTTGCATCTATATGCTAATCAAAGGTGCAAGACCCAGAAAAAAGACTGAGAAAATAACTACAGACCTCTCACATCCTGGACATAAACTGTTTCAACTTCTTCCCTCTAGACATCACTATAGGGCACTGCAAGCCAAAACAACTAGACACAAGGACAGTTTTTCTCTCAGGTCACTCGCTAAACAACTAGCTTCCACGACACTATTAATCTACCTAGTTGGACTGTATCACTATTATCACTATTATCCCTCTCATCCTTTCTATTACATATTCTCTTATTTATATGACTATTAACCTGTTGCTTGTATGCTACAATCTATAATAATTGATTTATTTAGTATCCCAGTATGACTTGTAGATTGCTTATTTAGAATGATGAATGTGTTTTATGATTATGATCATAATTTATCACTTGTAGCTTATATGTAAATTGAGTGCATATGCACCAGAGACAAATTTCTTGTGTGTCCAATCACACTTGACCAGTAATTCTATTCTATTCTATTCTATTCTATTCTATTCTATTCTATTCTATTCTATTCTATTCTATTCTGGCCTTCTTACAGAGCTCATCCACTTTTTGATCTAGGGACGTCATAATTTTTTTCTGGGCTCTCTTGACTTTATTGCGGTCAACTACAAGTCTCTTGTCTTTCTTCTTCAGTGAATCAAGCCAGCAACTATGAAGGCAGCTGTGGTAATGGTAGCAGTGACACATAAACCAACATGATATTTATGTAGTTATTTACCAAGCACATATAATTATATCAAAGTAACCAAAATACCTTTACAATTCCCAAGGCAAATGACAACTTTTGAGCACCCCGAATGTTTGAAAATTGAAAGTTGAAAAATTTGACATCCTAATACATATGTCTTTCTGCAAGATAGGTTCTGTCATTTTGCCAGATATGCAGTCTCTTTTAAGTTCTCATCATTGTAATAATGGAGCAGGAGAATGAAATGTATGTGAAAGGGCTGAGGACAGGAAGATCCTCATGCTTCAGAAAACTGTTTTGTATATAGTACAAAGTAAACAAGGGATAGAAGGCAGAAACTTTCAAACCCAGGAAACAAGCAGCAATTAATTTGAAAAGAAGACACCCATCTTTTAAGATGAAAGGGCAGAGTTCCAGATATTGTTACACCAATTACTTCTTTATACATGCCGCTTTCTTTGCAATAAATCAACTCATCTAATCCTGTACTTGTCTAAGTAAATGGAACAGGGAGAAAATTTAATCACTATATTAGGTATGAAGTCCTAACAATGCATTCCTGTCCCAATTCTTTAATCCCAGATCATTTCATACTGAAATTAAAGGACTGAGTGTTTCACTTAATCTAGTTAATTTCACTATTGAGCTTTGAGGCCAAATGTATTTTTTAAAAATCAAAGATTTATGGGTAAGGGGAAAAAAAGAAAACAAGTTAATTTACTTAACTTAAAACTTTGAGACAATTTCTGGAATCTTAAAATTTGTATTGTTTGTTGGTTTAAATTTACCCTAAGTCTATGTGACTTTGAAATATAATGTCTTTATATAATTGGTAGTTACAAAGCACAGGTTGTTAGCCTTGAAGATGTGCAGAACCATTCAGTTTAATTAAATAGATTCTCAGATACTCCTTTCCTTACCAAATCAAAAAGGGAGGGAAAGTTGGATTGTCAGCATAAACATCATTTAACAGCTCTGCAATACTGTCCGTGTAGAACTGGGCTAAGGCAAAACATTGCCAAGCAAGAAAGAGTAAAGAAATGAAGTGAATACTAAATTTGAACATTAAAATAACAATCAATTTAAATCCAGAGATATGTGAATCTAAGAAAAGAAAACCATAGGCAAAGAAAACCACAAATATTCAAATCTTAAGAAACTCAGGAAAGGGGAATGGTTTATCCAAGCAAAACTGAAAAGGCAGGACACAATGCGTAAGTAACAGTAACTCTTTATTCACTAAAACAGCTCAAATAAAACTTCTGCACTATGAAGCTGTTCACTCTGTTTAAGTAGTGGAGCTCTGGGCACTTGAACCAATCAATGAACAGAACTGCCACCAGTCTGTCTGCTGCCGGAGGGGGGGGGGAAACAAGAACCTTATTAATTATCTCCTGCAGCAGACTGGCAGGCTCTGGATCCAGCACCCCTCCCTCTCAAGATGAATTGGTCTGGGAGCACAGATATTGTTTTAAATATGTGGGGTGATGTCTAGGCCTTCTGGACCTGCGCAGTTCATTGTCCAGCAGAGCAATGAGCAGGGAGGACAGGTCTGTTGATAACTCCAGGGCTTCCAATGGAAGCTCCTGGAAAGCACCAGGCCTCGATCCCTCAGAAGCTGAGGAAACTATGTCTACCACTCTATGCTGGAATGCCCCGATGTCTGGTAAGTCTTCCTCATCCTCTGGGTCGAAGTACCCTGAGGAGGAAGTTAAGTTTGCATTACTGAATGTGGGGATTTGGGCCCCAGAAGGATTGGATTGACTCCTTCACAGTTGATCAATGTGACGCTGCCACGGCCAACCATCTGGCACCCTTATGGTGTAGGAACAAGGCCCAGTAACACTCCCCACTCTTCCCTGTATCCACTTTGGGCCTTGGGCATAATTTTTAGCCCATACCTCGTCTCCAACTTCAACTCCCATGGGGGATCCTTTGGGACTCTCTGGGTGCCTCCAGAGCATATTTCTGGGTGTAGCCGGTCAAGTATTGAGCACATTTTATGCCCAAACAATAATTCAGCAGGGCTCTTTCTGGTTGCCTTGCTGGGCATAATATGCTGCCACATCAGGAGGATGTCCAACCAGCTCTGCCAGTCACCAGGCCCAATTTTCCCAGAGCCTCTTTAGCTGGTCGTACTGCTCATTCTGCAAGGCCATTGGAATTCAGGTGAAATGGTGCTATCAGGGCATGACGGATGCCCTGGGAAGCCAGAAACCCTTCAAAGCTAGTGGCTGTAAATTGTGGGCCGTTGTCAGTTACAATGACATCTGATAGCCCATGTGTTACAAACAGGCCTTGCAGGGTTCTAGCAATTTCATTGGTCATTGTGCTAGACATTAATTTAACTGCCATTCATTTTGAAAATGCATCAGCAATTATTAAGAACATTTGCCCATGGAAGGGTTCGGCAAAGTCCAGGTGGGGGTGGGATCAAGGCACCCTTGGCCACTCCGGTTTCCTCACTGCAAGTTTGGGAGGAGCCAGTCTGGACTCTTGACAGGTCGAGCAGCTGGCTACTATCTGTTCAATCTCTTTATCCATCAAGGGTCACCAAACAAAACTTTGGGCCAGGACCTTCATCCTTGCAATGCCAGGATGGTATTCATGCAAAGTTTCTAAGATTCTTGCCCTAAATTTGTTAGGGACCACTGTACTGTCACCCCACAGGAGACAGTCCTTTTGTACTGCCACTTCTTCCCTTCGCACCCAATAAGGTTTTGCTGCCTCAGCTATCAGCCCTTTTGGCCATCCATCCTCACCCAGCCTAGCACTGGCCAGAGAATGGGATCAGAGGCGGAGAATGCTGCAACCTCAGCCGATGTTACTAAAGAGGTTTCCAAACAATCCACCAGAAGTCCCAGGTTGTCTAAACTAGCATCTCCGTCACATTCTGGCAACAGGCAGCGGCTTGGAGCATCTGTATGCCCCACAGTCGAACCCAGTTGGTGTAGGAGCATGTATGAATATGGGTGAGTCTGGGGGACAAGGCCACTGGGGTAGGGCAGTCACTGGCAAAAATTCCAAGAAGAGGTTTATGGTCAGTGATCAGAGTAAAGTGGCGGCCGAAAACATATTCATGGAAATGGTGGACAGCTGCTCTCAGGGCCAGAGCCTCTTTATTCAATTGGCTATAGTTCCATTCTGTAGCCGTCAGCATGCAGCAGTAAAAGGCCACCGGAGCCTCTAATCCATTGGGCAACTGGTAGCTTAACACAGCTCTGATGCCAAAGGGAGATCCACCACCTGTCAATACCAATGGGAGGGTGGTATTATAGCACACTAATGCTTGGTCACTTGACATGAGTTGTTTAAGAGCCTTAAATGCTGCCTGTTCTTTTGCACCCCAAGACCAAGGGGTCTTTTTGGAGAGCAATCTATGTAGAGGGTCAGCTATAGTAGCTTTACCTTTAAGAAAACTATGATAGAAATTAATAAGACCCAGGAACAATTGCAG
This sequence comes from Pareas carinatus, assembly GCA_032468095.1. Lineage (NCBI taxonomy): Eukaryota > Metazoa > Chordata > Lepidosauria > Squamata > Pareidae > Pareas > Pareas carinatus. Next base: position 312,697 of record JANHFO010005903.1, on the reverse strand, counting down.
TTCCATTTTGTTTTTGGCACTGGGACACATTTAATTGCTCTAACCTTATCTTGAGTGAGGTGAATGCCCATTCCATCGACTCGATAACCAAGGAATTCCACTTTGGGCACCCCAATTTGGCATTTATCCTTCCTCAGTTTAAGTCCTTTGTTTCTGAAGGTTTCAAACACCCTGCTTAGGCAGTACAGTAATTGCTCCTTGTTTTCAGCAGTGATGAGAATATCATCAAAATAAGGAATGACCCCAGTTTTTTTTGCAGAAGCCATTCCATCATGCTCTGAAAAATCCTAGGGCCACACTGATGCAAAATTGCAGGCACGTTACTTTGAAAGCATCACAGTGAGTCACAATTGTTTGTACCTCAGCCGTGGTGCTGCCAACAGGAAGCTGTTAATAAGCCTGGGCTAGGTCTAACTTAACAAAAACTTTGCCAGGGCCCAGGGAATGAAGTAAATGTTGGATAACTGGTACCGGATCAGGCATTCTGCTGGAGCACCTTATTTATGGTACATTTTTTAGTCTGCACAAATGCAGATGGGCCCATCTTTCTTAACCAGGGTGACAATTGGAGTTTCCCAGCATGCATGATCAATTGGCACCAGACTACCTTGGGCTATTAACTTGTTCAGTGCTTTATCTAACCTTGAATTCAGGGCAAATTGGACCCTATGTGGTTTTAGCCTAATCAGTGCGATAAGGGGATCAAGATTAATAGAAATGGGCTTCCCCATGAACTTGTCCAAATTCTGGTTGAATGCATCTTTTTTTTGTAAAGTAATTTTTTATTTTTATATTTGTGTTGACATACCAATACTTCATTCTAGTCCAAAAAAGGTTTTACAGGGGAAATGAAAGAGTCCATTTTAACAAATTTTACAATCAATCTATTTCACATTAACAATTCATATAATTTTCATATTTTTCATTTACATTGCATTATCATACTTTTCAAAACTTATCATATTCATAATTTATAAATTACAAATTTTTATCTCATGCCTTCTTTTATCTAAATTTTAATTCTAAATCATTTATCTTTTTTTATTCCTATACCCTTTTGTACTGTTTTTCTTTCCTCTCTTTCACCCTTCCCTTTTCCTTTCTTTCTTCCTTCTTAAATCTTCCTTTCCTTTCCTTTTCTTCTTCCTTCTTCCTTCCTTCTTTTTCATCCTTTCTATCCCTCTTTTACAATCAATCCTACTCTAATATATTATTTTTCCAATTTCTTCTCTCTTATTACTATACATTTTGTAGGGAATACTCAAAAATCTTTTTTCCCCCAAAAGAGTTCATACAGGGGAAAGCAAGATAATTAATTTACAATTTTGCAATGAGTGTACATCACACTATAAATTCTTACAAAGTCCTGTTCATATCTTTCATTTTTATTTTACAAATTTTCTTGTCAAATTTATTCCATTTTTTATCGTATTCATAATTCATAAATTCAAAAATTTCTACATACCTTTTGTTTAAATTTTAATCATTTATTTATTTTTCTTTCCTTTCTCTCACCTTTCCTCTCCCTCTCTTTCTTTCTTCCTAAACCTTCCTTTCCTTTTCTCTTCTTCTTTCTTCTTCCTCTTTTCTTTCTTTTTCTTATATAACTTTAATCCTATACCTCTCAAGTTTTTTCCAAAGACCTATTTGACATCTTAATTTTTAAATATTTCCAAATTATCACCTTTGTTTTGACAATCCTTTATTCATATTTCATTACTTTTAAAGCATTCAACTCCCTATATTTTTGAGGCTAAATTTGGAATTCCTGTCACCTTCTATTATTATTGACATTTAAATATATACAATGATAAATATAATCCAGAAGTTTTGATTTTAATTGCTTTATGGAGGACCTTTTGGCCCTGTACCAATAACAATTTTCTCATCCCCTTACCTCCTTTCTCTCTCTTTTCTCCCTTCATCTTACTTTCCTTTTCTCTCTCCTTTTCTTTTTCTTACTGTCCTTCTTCATCTCGCAATCTACCCTTACTCTTACTTTCTTTCTACTTTCCTTCTCTTGCCTTCTTCAACTTTCTTATATCTTATTTCTTCACTTCCTTTTCCCTTCCCTCTGTCAAGATACTCAACATCAGTATCTCGCCATTCCTGTAAAGTGTGTGGGGGGGGGAAATTTGGAGAGCAGAGTTTAAGTTCAGTTTCTCTCCCTTCACCATGTTCGTGTTATCAAGCTGGCCACTCACATGTCTAGCAGAGGAACTGGCAACAGATAGAAACCATGGTGAAGGGAGAGGAGTTGCCTGGCAGCTGCGAAAAAGAGACCTTCAGTGCTTTCATACCCATACAAGAGAAGAGGTGGTCTTTCTGTAGCTTGAATTCTGTTAATAAATAAACCTTGCAAAACAGTGGCTCAAATAGTTTATTGCTAACATTAGCAAGAGCTTTGAAGACTATGACACTCTCCTTCTCATTCCCTTCATTTTCTTCCCCTTCCCTTTTTTTCTCTTGACATCGCCTCTTTTGCTTAACTTACTATAATTTCCACCCTGAACCCTAACCCTAAGTTTTTCCCTAACCCTAACTCTAACCCTAACTCTAAAACATACCCTAAATTTGTCCGTAACTCTAACCCTCAATCTGGCCTTATGTCTTCTTAACCTTATCTTGACCTTAACACTACCCTACACCCTACTCCCCCACCCTAAACTAACCCCTTACCTTAACCTTAACTTTAATTCTAACTCCTACCCTTATCCTAGTCTGGTCGTGTCAATTCTTTCATCCTTCTATTTTACTTTCCTGCCTAACTTTCTTCAACCTCCTTTCTTTACCTTACCTCCCTCTCTTCATATCCTCTTTAATCCTCCCTTTCTCCTTCTAAGTATCCATCAATGTCTTGGGCCTGAACGTTACCTCCATAAAGCACTTATCATATATTTTCTTCCCTCTACACTATCTACACTTTAGATATTTCTTCATTTACAAGTAAAACAATTTCATTTCTATCAAATAATATAATTCCATTTTTTTCCTTTTCCCCTCTTTCACCTTTGAATTTAACTTTCACGTTTCCAAATATACATCATTTCATTTTTATTCAATTTTATGTCATCTGATAGTTTTTATCCCCTTGTTGTTCTTATTATATATAAAATGCGTCATATTTCATCTTTAAGCACCATCAATTTTCTTCCCCTTTTTTCCCTTTAATTTTTAAATTTAAGTTTAACTTTAATTTCACTCTTAATTACCCCTTTTTCCCCTTTAGTATTTTGAATAGCTTGTTTAGTATAACATCAATTCTTTTCTTTCTATATAACATCACCACTTTTCCCATTAACCATAAAAATCACCAGTAGGAACAAAGAGATGAGAAGGATAACCCATTTATAAACTTTCCTATTTTTTCTCCCATTCATATTATTTTAAATAAATCTCTACCCTATAACCAATCAAAACATATCACATACCATGTATTCGCTAGCCTGGTTTCCTATTAATAATACCGTATTTAAATTTTTACCCTATTCCTCTCTTAATAAATGAATCTCTTACATTCGCTTTTCCCTTTTGGGGATTTCCTTTCCTATTTAGCTTTTTATCCAGACTTTTTTCTTTCGCTAACTTTCTCCTATTTTTCCTCTTATTCTCCTTCTTTACTTCTCTCCCTTTCCCTTTCCTCTGTTCCACTTTATATTCCATTTTATGAGTTTTTCCCATTTTACTCTGCACCCTCTTTCCTCCAAAGTCATTTACCCTGGGGTTTACATTTTTAGCATGCATTTTATTTCCATTTTTCTTTGAAGAACTTTGCATCACCTCTGTCTTTTTGCCTCTAACAATCTCTTTTTTTGTAGCTCCTTGATTCACCTTCTCGCTTTCCTTAATTTCTTCCTTCTTGTTTTAATGTTTAATGTTGGGTTTAATTTCGGACTTTTCTTCATCTTTTGAAGCTCCTGTATATGTTCACAAAGTCTGTCCATCCATCTCAGAACATCCTTTCCAGCTTTCCCCTGGTTGAATACATCTTGAAACTCCGTGATTAGGTCTTCGCCCCAACTCCTCTGCATGGCATGTATTCCAGTGACCCCTAAACCCAGAGCATCAAAATAATCCAACCCCAAAAGACTCAGCAAACGACTCCCCACGATAGTCATGAACAGCTTCCCTTCAAAACAACAGCACGCTACCGGTATGTCCAAAGCCCCCAAAACCGAAAGTCAGATTCCCTGGTAATCACTAATTTTTAACTTTTGCAGCTGCAATGGCTCTTTTAGAGTTCCCGGCAGGACCTTCTTGCATTGTCTAGGGCTATGCATAGTGTTAGATTCAGGTTTGCTAGCAATCTGTGCTGCAGTTTCATATCCTGAGCTCCAAAAATCACTTGATCTAATAAGCTCTCATCTAAATTAGTGAATGCACAATGAGCTGCTGTTTTCCGTAATGCAGCTATGAATTGATTTATTGACTCTCCGGTTCACTGCATTCTATGCCTGAACTCGTGTCTTTTGACAAATTTTGAGGGAATGGGAGCATAATGAGCTTGTAGACCGTCTTTTAATTTTTTCCACAAGATCACTTGAAGTGTGTTAGGTTCCGCTAATGTTCTTGCGGAATCAAATATTTTGTGGCCACAATTACTCAAAGAGAGCACTTTTCGTCCATTATCAGTCAGGTTAGGAATATCATGAAAGAGTATAAAAAACTCAAAATGCGACATAAATTTTCCTTTGCCAGGTCGAATGGGACTGGTGGGTTAATAGTCGTCATTGTTGCTACAATCTGAATATTGTCCTCTATGATTTTCCTTCGCCCTTTTCTTCCAGTATCCCACCTTCATCGCCACATGATAGATCTGAGCAAAATTGAAAAGGCAGGACACGATTCTTAAGTAACAGTAACTCTTTATTCACTAGAACAGCTCAACTAAAACTTCCGTGCCATGAAGCAGTTTGCTCTGTTTCATATTGCTATTAAAAAAAACTCTAAAAAATGAATGAGAGCCAGATTTGAGATGTGAGAGAGAAATCAGAATTACACCATGGGTGAGACAAAGGCCATTTTCAGTAATATTTCCATATGTAAAAAAGTTTTCTGCTTCTATTTTCACTCTGTTATAGTAATTTGAGAGACCCAAGGACTGACGACAAACAGTTTGAAGTGGTATCGTCATTTCATTTTATTTCCTACTGTACAATAGAGCAATGAGTATATAGTACACTTAAGAATAAGATATTTTTATAGCAAAGAATTATTTTCCAATCTAATTACTGCATAAAGGTAAAGTAAGAAGTGAGCTCGTTACTAAAAGAGGTCTGGACGGAATTTGGCAGACGGGCAAATGATTCCCTATCTCTTGAACAGACTGATTTTGAAGGAATTTTCTGTATCTAAGAAATTAAATGAAATCAATGTATCCTCCTCCAATGTAGAGAGCTATGTAGATTGACCTTGATGAAGATGAGCAAGATCTACAACCAAAACAAAAAGGAGAAAATATAACTTCAGTTCATAACAAGCAGAAAATACGTAAAAAGTACAAACAGATACATCGCTAATTCACATTAGTATAAGAAAGTGAAGAAATACAGCACAATGAACCTTGCAAGATTCTGTTATTATAGCCAATATCAATAAAAGTATTCTTAGCTTTCCTATGGAATTGATTTCTGGTTGAGACTATTGGTCTATTAACACCCCCGTCCCCAATATCTCCCTTTAGATTAGTTTGAACTACATAGAGATAGTGGCTGTGCAGGAAGAGGCAAATGGAAGAGATAATCAGACAAAAATAGATATGACTTTCAGCTGTATTTTAGTTTTTAATTTTAGAAAAGGACTTGCGGATTAGTAAGAAAAGAAGGTGAATTGTACAAAGAGTGAGAGATAAACCATGAGTAACATATATAAATGAATGGTCATATACAGGTAGTCCTCAACTTACAGCAGTTCAAAAGTCACATATTACTGTTTTTCATACTTACAACCATTGCAGCATCCCCATTGTCATGTGACCAAAATTCAGTTGCTTGGCAACTGACTCATATTTATGATGGATGCAGTGTCTCAGGGTCACGTGATCACCTTGGGAAACCTTCTGACAAACAAAGTCAATGGGGAAGCCAGATTCGCTTAACAACCATGTTATTAATTTAACAACTGCAGTGATTCACTTAATAACTGTGTCAAGAAAAGTCATAAAATGGGGCAAAACTCACTTAACAAATGTCTCACTTAGCAACAGAAAGTATGGGCTCAATTGTGGTCATAAGTCAAAGACTATCAGTATTTTTCTAGCCTATTTTTTTAACTTTACTTCATGCTACTGATTTCATTTTTAGGTCAGTATGAGGAAATACATTTTGTGTGATTTTGAATCATAAACTGATTTTTCTTGCCATTTTGTTCAGGTTAAAATTGATATTTATTTTTATTTATTTATTTATTTATTTATTTTATTTATATACCAACCTTCTCCCAAAGGACTCAGGGTGGTGAACAGCCAGATAAATGGAATGTGACATTTCCTGGATGAAATTTATCCTGTTGTTTTTAGAAATTTATGTGACCAAGTCATTTGCAGGATGGTTAAATGCATGACACACTTTTAAATTGTCTTCACATATCCAGCCAGATTAGGCATCACAGGCCCTATAACTGATATTTATGCTCTTAGTCTGTTTATTATCCCAAATGGTTTTTATTTAAGTGCAGTTTATTCCCTTCTAATAATAGAAACATTACTGAACAAAAAAAATCAGATTTTATGATGGATAATATGATTCCTGAATAGACATTGTCTTGATTCAGCTTTATTTATTCTCATTGGCATCGCTAACTTAAATGTGTACATTACTATTGTTCGGGAGAAGATCTATTTGTGGGGGATCTGCAAAACCAAACCAAACCAAACCCAACCACCTGGACACACACCAGATTTTGGAGAATATTTTAGCAAAAGATTTTACATTGAGAAGACCTGTTTTTGTATTAAAAATTCTAAATGGGAAATCTTTGGCTGGCTCTCAAAAATTTTACTTACCTTGGCTTGTCAGTAAAATGAGAACATACCATTCTGTTTAAAGAGCATGATCATATCTTGACAATATGAAATATATTTATTTTTAAAAGATATTTTTATCATCCCAGGAGTCACGGAAATGCTATGTCAAAGTCCAAGAAATCCAAAGAAATAATATGAGCTAGCTAAACCATGTCACAGAACTGCTAAATTTATTGCCCAACCAGTGCAGAGTAAGTGTCTTGCATTCTGCATGTTGATGAACAATGACACTGGGTATAATTTAACTCCATAAAAGTCTGCAACAAGACCCTTATGAGTGGTTCTTACTGAATGCAATAAATGTTAAACCAACAGGGCATCTTATAAACAATTTTGCAGTGTTACAGATTTACATACTCAGGTGATACCCAATTAAATTGCCCTGAAGAACTTAATAGCATGACATTTTTATTTCATAGTTAAGCTTTAAAAGTTTTATTCCTGTTTATTGAATTCTTATAGTGCATTTTCCCATAAAAAATGATCACTGGAGAGTTCATTTGCTTAGCAAACATTTTATAATGCTAAAAAAATAATAAAAAGACAACAGAAATTCATGTCTTCTGAGACAAAAATGTTGTTGACAACAGTGCCACAGCATGTCATCAAGTACGCTTTAGAGAAACAGGAAACTGTTGAAAAAGTCACAATTATACTGACAACACTGCTTGCCTTACAGATGTCATTTTTAAAAAACTAATGCATTATTTTCTAATTTCTTTTCCACACTCACAGTAGCTGAGTCAATTTTACTTGTTTTTTTATTGAATCTCCAAGTCACCTCATCCTGGAACACTTCATAGACACAATGGAAAACAATCACATCCATTAAAATGACAACCACTGGAGCAGCAAATCTTTTATCTATATTTCCCACAATTCAGAAAGACCATCCATCTATCTAATCAAAGACCAGTGGGCAAAGTCATATTTTAAGGAATACTAAAAGAAGCACAAGATGAGAGCCATGTAGTAATACTCTTCCAAAGCCAAGGAGCCATAACAGAGAAGGCTACCCTTTTGAATACCACTAGGTGACATTATTTAATTGTGGGGACCCAAGGCAAGCCAACAAAGGATGGGCAGGCATTGCATGACATTTGGGTAGTTAATGATTTGTCTTGATATTACAGAATATAGTAAATTTTAAAATAAATAAGAAGATGCCTTAGTGTCCTTCA
>JANHFO010005903.1:259696-271696 GCA_032468095.1 Pareas carinatus | reverse complement strand
CGCCCCCCCCCCCCCCCCCCCCACGACGCTTGGGTGGTGCGACAGCGGCAGGTGCGAAAATCTGATAAAAGTACCATTTTGTCTTTCCCTTCTCATTTTAATTGCTCTTTTAAGCACTTGACCTTTTCTATGCTTTGGGATGCGAAGGCAGACAGCTGGTTGCGGGGGAGTTTGGGATTCGACCCTCTATCATTCTGGACGGAAATTTCTCCTTAGTTCTAGGCTGCTATTCGGTTCTTGTTCTAGGCTTGCCCCAAGGTTAGATACAAGATTTGAACGCCATGTTCAAAAACAAGCTTTAAGTTTAGGGAACTGGTGAAAATCAGAATGGGGATTGTTGCTGGTAAAAGTCTGAGAAAGATGGAAACTAGTAATTTTGGCTGGATTGTATTGAAGAATTTAGTTCAGTTAGAAACAATCAATCAAACCTCCATCACTAGAGGTCTTCCAAAAGAAACTGAACAGCCAGTTGTCCAGAACGATAGAGGTCTGCATCCCAATCTCCCCCTGCGCCCCCCCCCGCTGCCTGCCTTCGCATCCCAAACTCCTCCCCCACTGTTTGCCTTCGCATTCAAAACACCTACAGCATAGAAAGTTCAAAAGTGCTAAAAAGACCAATTAAAAGGAGGAGGAAAGGTCGATACGGTACATTTTTGGTCAGATTTTCGCACCTGCCGCCAGCGCGCAACACAAATGCTGAATCGGGGTAGATCCACCTTGGCCAGCTGCAGAGATTGAGCCTGACAGTGGCAGACTTCTTTTGCTTGCGTGGCAAGGGTCCTGCACTGCCATAGCTAGGGGGGGTGGAATTGGAGTTAGAATGAAAGGCCCTAAAACAAATGTGTATCCGGAATGTTAATTCAGTTGGGAGTGGAAAGGTCAGTGCCTGAGGGAATGCAAGGAGAGGGGGGATGAAGAAGTTGTGAACGTTATATCAATTTTTAAGAATTTATTTAAAAAAAAATGTAAACATGGAATGATCCTGTAGAACCAACAATAGTAAAAATTGCCCACACAGTAGTAAGATCCAGTACTTCATTTTTTATACTCGTTCCAGGGCTTCTAGCATAATGATGCTGTTTCCTCGTATAACCTAGAAATCAGAACAAATAATTATCACTAACATATCTAAGAAATAATTTGAATAAAAATATTTAAACTAGTTTCAAGACAGCTAAAGACAGCTAATATGGAGGACTTCTACAGCTGTAATCCAGAAAGATCCATGACAGATTATAAAGCATGTCATATGAGTATTTTGCTACACTAGGATAGCATTTGTTGAGAGCTTTTGGTGTCCCCAATCTAAAAATACTGACAAAGGTATGGCAGAATTCTTAGTGTCAAAAGTGCCTGAAGGACAATTTGAAAGTTTTGACCTAAATCACAAATGCAAATAATTGCTTCCTTACTGCTAGAATCAACACAAGTTGATTTACATTACAACTGCATTTATATGCTTGTTGAACATGAAAGAGTATACAGTATATTGAGCTGTGCTTAACATTTCTTTCCCCGGTAAAACAATTTCAACAATTCTTACAACTTAATTCATTTTTGCTTACCACCATCCCTATGTTGTTCTGTTGTCCACCAGGTGCCATTTCCACACACTCATCTATCACCAAATTCATGAATGGATCAAAACCTCTTAATATACCTTGAACATGCCGACCTCCATTTAGTTTTACTGCAAAGAACAGACAGCAAAGTTAAATTGTTCTCATATATATTGCTATGGCCTTTTTCTCGCTAGAACTAAGACGAGAAATTGGCACATAAGGCTTCCAACAGTTTTCTTTAAATCACAATTCTTTTAAACAAAAGTTGTATTCAGTTAGTAAATAAGCCCCAGTAGACACGATCCTTTTTTTTCACCATCTCCTTCACAATTAACAGTTACATGCATACTTAAAAGTGTGAAACACTAGTAGCTGAATGTCATTTACTGTTTCATGCAGAGGTTCAACAGTAACTCACAAGATAGAGCTCTTTTAATGCTCTATTTGGTGAACTGAAGCATCCATTTTAAGCACATCACTTCAGCAGCATTAATACAGTCAATACAAAGGTCAAAGATTGATGTGGGTAAGATCGTGCAGAGTTCAGTGCAGAAAACTCTTGATCACAAAGCAATCCAGTCCTGCTTATTCTTTGTTAGTTTTGTTCTGGCCTAAATGACCTCATTTTCTTGGTTATCACTGCCAGGATGAATAGAACACTGCCTTCTGGTTTGATAAACTTTAGGAAGAGGTCCAAGAGGAGAAGAAAGGGAGCATGTTCTGAAGAAGGGGGAAGGAGGGAGGTCTGTGATGGTGCGAATCTCTGAGGGGAGATCGTTCCAGAGGGTGGGAGCGGCCACAGAGAAGACCCTCCCCCTGGGGGTCGCCAACCGACACTGTCTAGCCGACGGCACTCTGAGGAGGCCCTCTCTGTGGGAAGGAACCGGTCGGTGGGAGATATTGGCTGGCAGAATGCGGTCCTGTAGATAACTGGGTCCTATGCCATGGAGCGCTTTAAAGGTCATCACCAACAACTTGAAACGCACCTGGAAGCTCACCGGCAACCAATGCAGCTCGTGCAGGAGGGGGGCCACATGAGCTCTTCCACTGGCACCCACAACCCCCCACACGGCCGCATTCTGCACTAATTGGAGCTTCCGGATGCGTCCCAAGACTGTACTAAAGTTTGCATGTTTTACATATTTCTACTATTTACTGATATAGAATAGAATAGATCACTTTAGAATAGAATACTTGCCTTTATTCATGCAGAATACTTTCTTTGGTGAAGTGTGATTGAACACACAAGTAATATAAGGAGCACTTATTAAGCTAACATATACACTAAACTTATTTCATATTCTAACAGCAGTGAGATAAGTCAGATAACAGCATTGATATATGAAATGGGACCAAGAGTTTACTACTCTCTCTACAAGAAACTGAAGGTTTCTTCAGAACTATCATTTGCGCTGTCTATTTCCCCACCCGTTTTTTTCTTTATCTCTTTCTTATTGTTTTTCTATGGAGGGACATGGTTTGTGGAAGAATAAGCCAACCAGCTGGCCTTTTGGTTTGTTTGTTTGTTTTTGGAAAGCTATCCAAGATTCTTCTTTCTTTGAAAACCGCTGTTTTAAGGGCCTCAATCCAATGTCAGAAAAATAAGTAAGAGGAGAAACTATGAAGTTGCTACACTACAGAATTTGTTTAATTTGGTTTTTTTTATAAAGGTTGTCACCCATTTTTCATTCACCCCAGTCTTAGCCAGCATCCAAAAGAAATTAAATAGTAGACATGAAGATCAGATTAATAGGCTTTATGTATATAATTTAAGCTAAAGATTAAATCATTGTGCCTATTTTATTTGTTAAAAGCATTTTCCTTGTTTTTCCCAGTGTTTATTTGTGAATCTCTCTTCAATTATCCCCATAACAACTAAAGTAGATTGAAATGGGACAATATGAAAGTTACTCATATTCATGCCAGAGAACAGATTTGAAACTGCTTAATTCTAGTCTAACACTTTAATTCTTTTCTTTATACTGCATGTAGTATAGTTAAACCTATAATTTCTAAATGTGCATTTACATTATACACATAAGCAGTACGCCTAAGTAGTATACCTATTGATCTTGGGTGCCTTTTTTAGGCAGTGCATAAATAGCCATCTTATAGGGGGTCTGTGCCCTATTGTGAAATAATTTGAGGTGACTACAGTGTTTTCTCTCATTGTTTCGCAATGCTACACCAATTAAACGTATGCTTTCTTAAAATAATCTTTTTTTCCATTCCGTTTTTATGGAGATATTTCTAGTCAAGTGGTCAGAGCTCATGACCTTTAACTCTTCCTGTTCATTGCCTGCATTGTGATTTTTTTTTTACTGTCAATGGGTGGTCTCCCTAGACAGTGATCCTAGATGTCTATGCCAGATAAACTCAGCATTCAGCTGGTAGGAGGGAACTGTCATTGACTTCAATGAAAGGTGAAATGTGTAGGCGAAGGGCAAATGCTAAGGCTTCTTTATCAGATATTAAGAATGATAACATTTCAAGTATACTGAACTGCTTAGAGACAGCATTAACTCTTCCAATACTGAGTCTTTATGCTGAGTGTCAAAAATATTGACAAATTCCATGTATTAAATTCAAATGAGAGGCCATTTTCTCTCACTAGGGAAATAAACCAAGGCCAATCATTCTAAAAGGCACACAGTTGCCCACAAGGAAGCAAGGGCCCATAGACTTCGATGTCATTACACGAAATAATGGTGAAATAGATTGGATCCAGGTTGGCAAAGTAGTGTGACAAGTCTGCATACTCATATCTGATTTATTCAATCTATATGCAGAATATATATTATGGGAAACTGAATTGGAAGAAAATGAGCATGACTGTAAAATAGGAGTAAGAAAGCTCAATAACTTGCACTGTGCTTATGATACTACTAATGGCCAAAAATGAAAGGGATCTGTAAGTTCTAGTATTAAACCTTGAAGAGCACAGTGAAATAGACTAAAATTAAATATAAATAAGATCAAACTAATGACAACAGGTGGAACAAAGGAGCTTTTCAACTGACACTGAAGATACTAAACTGATGAGTAGCCCCTGCCTTTTAGGATCAACCATCAATAGTAAATAAATAAGCACTGAAAGATTATGCCACAGACCAGCATTGGTAGAACAGCCATGAGACTTTGGGAAAGATATTCAAATGTAATGATGTGACACCAACAAAGAATCATGCAAACCAATACTTTTAGAGAGGAATAGCAGACTGAAAACTTCATGGAGTCAATGATCACAGAAAGAATGACGACCCAGCAAGTACACCAGTTCTTTATACCAGGAGTCCTAAACCCCCGGGCCCATTGCCCACTGCTAGGCAACTGTTTGGAAATAGGCCACAGAAGTGGTGGGCAAGAATGTGCGCATTCCCATTTGTACAAAGAATGGGTGAATGTGTACACACATGCTTCATTTGTGTGAGCAGCGGGCACATGTCCTTGCCGCTCCAACAAATGGAGCTGCATGCACATACTCACATGAAACCATATCTTTATTTTTATTTTATATATATATATTTTTATACTGCCCTTCTCCCTGAAGGGACCCAGGGCAGTGTACAGCCATTTTAAAAACAACAGAAACCACAATACAATAGACAAACAAACACCATGTTTAAAATTAATTAAAAATAATAAATTTGTGTGGCTAGTAATTTAAAAACCGGAATATTTGACCATTTTACACTGGGTCTAAAAGTCTAAGATGTAAAATAATCATTCTAACTAGTGGAGAGGTAATGTAGATCAGCCCAGGCCAGCCTGAATAAACAGGTGCAATTTTATGACACGGCGGAAGGCACGGAGGTCCGAGATAGTACGAATCTCTTGAGGGAGGTCATTCCAGAGGGCAGGAGCTGCCACAGAGAAGGCTCTGACATTGTCTGGTCGACGGCACCCTCAAGAGGCCCTCTCTGTGGGAGAGAACCGACCGGTGGGAGGTATTTGTTGGCAGAATGCGGCCCTGAAGATAACTGGGTCCTAAGCCATGGAGTGCTTTAAAGGTCATAACAAGCACCTTGAAGCACACCCGGAAACCCACCGGCAGCCAATGCGGCTCGGGCAGGAGGGGGGCCACGTGGGTTCTGCCACTGGCCCCCATAACCGCCTACGCGGCCGCATTTTGTACCGATTGGAGCTTCTGGATTCGTCCCAAGGGGAGCCCCATGTAGAGAGCATTACAGTAGTCCAGACGGCCCATGACGAGTGCCTGAGTGACTGTCCACATAGCATCACAATCTAAAAAGGGATGCAACTGGCACACCAGGCGAACCTGGTAAAAGGCCCCCCTGGTGATGGCTGCCACATGGTCTACTAAGGACAGCCGTACATCCAGGAGGACACCCAAGTTGCGCCAGAGACTTGCCCCCAATAGCCAGCGATGGAACAAGCTGGCTATATCATGGCGCCGGCAACAACAGCCACTCGGTCTTGGAGGGATTGAGCTTGAGTCTATTGCACCCCATCCAGATCTGCACGGCCTCAAGACACTGGGACATCACTTCGATGGCATCATTGGGGTGGCCTGGGGTGAAGATATACAGCTGAGTGTCATCAGCGTATTGATGGTACTCCACCCCAAAGCCATGGATGATCGCACCCAGCGGCTTCATATAAATGTTGAACAGGAGAGCCGAGAGGACCGACCCCTGCGGCACTCCACAAATGAGGCCCCACGGTGTCGACCTCTGCTCTCCTGACATCACTGTCTGTGTCCGGCCAGAGAGGTAGGAGGAGAACCACCGCAAAACGGTGCCTCCCATTCCCAACCCCCCCAACCGGCCCAGCATGATACCATGGTCGATGGTATCAAAAGCCGCTAAGAGGTCTAACAGGACCAGGATAGAGGAATAATCCCTATCCCGGGCCCTCCAGAGATCATCCACCAATGCAACCAATGCCGTCTCCGTGTTGTACCCAGGCCTGAAGCTGGACTGGAGTGGATCCAAATAGAAAGATTCATCCAGGAACCGGGGGAACAGTCATGCAACCACACTCTCTACAACCTTCGCCACAAAGGGAAGATTGGAGACGAGACAATAATTACTTAAATCAGCTGGGTCCAGTGAAGGTTTCTTGAGGAGGGGCCTCACCACCGCCTCTTTCAGGGCAGTCGGACCGACACCCTCCCGCAAGAAAGCATTCACAATACCCTGGAGCCAGCCTCGTGTCACCTCCTGAGAGGCCAGCACCAACCAGGAGGGGCACGGATCCAATAAACATGTGGTTGCCTTCAGTCACCCCAGGATCCTGTCCATGTCCTCAGGTGCAACAATCTCAAACTCATCCCAAAATACTGTCTCAAGACCTGCATCCGTCACTCCATCTGAACTCATCCAGTCAGAGTCCAAGCCATCCTGGATCTGCGCAATCTTCTCCTGGAATAACCTCTAAACTCCTCCGCCGAACCCTGCAAGGGATCGTCCTGTCCTCCCAAATAAAGGGGAAAACGGGCCACCCCAAACAGGGCGGCAGGTTATCTACCCCGGGAGGTTATCCACAGGCGCAATCAGAGTGGAGAAATATTTTTTCTTAGCCACCCTGGTCGAGCCCACATAGGCCTTAGTAAAGATTCCAAGAGAAGATCGATCAGAAACGGAGCGGCTGGACCTCCAACTGCTCTCTAGGCATCTTTTCCGGTGCTTCATCTCCCTCAGCTCCTCGGAAAACCAAGGACTCAGGGTAAGACGGTGCCGCAAAGGCACGACCTGATCTAGGACAACCCCCTCCGCCCTATTCCAGGCGGCTGCGAGCTCCTCAGCCGAGTCATGGATCAGGACATCCGAAAGTGGCCCAACTCCATCTGGAACCGCTCAGGGTCCATCAGGCGCCTTTGGGAAGTCCAACCGAAGAAGACAATGGTCCGACCATGACAAGGATTTCACAACTATATCCCCTATGTTCCAGCCATCCAACCACTGTCCAGAGGTAAAAACCAAGTCCAGCGTGTTTGTCCTCAAGTGCGTGGGTCCCTGAATTAATTGGGTCAGGTCCATGGCCGTCATGGTGGCCATGAACTCCAGCACCACTTCAGATGTCTCGCTGAAGTTAGCAGGTTGAAATCTCCCATAACTATAAGTTTAGGAGTCTCAACCGCCACCTCGGCGATGACATCAAGTAACTCAGGCAGGGCTGCTATCACATGGCAGGGAGCCAGGTACATGATCAGCATGCCCCTCTGCCTTCCAGGGCCCCACTTCACCAGGAGGGACTCACAACCAGCCACCTGAGGAACAGTGGTCTCCCTCGGTAAAAACTCCTCCCTAATTAAAATCGCCATACCCTTTCCCCTCCTCAGGGCCTGTGATTGATGAAAGACGCAAAAAGCTGGTGGGCACAACTCGACAAGAGGGACCCCTTCCTCCTGGCCCAAACAGGTCTCTGTAATTCCCACCAGGTCCTCTCCCCCCTCCTGAACCAGCTCACAGATAAGGGGGGGCTTTATTAATCACGAACCTGGCGTTACACAACATCAACTGTAGGCCTGGGCTTGGAAGCCTGTATCACCCGGATCACAGGATGAGCACTGGGAGGCAGCGTGCATCACCACTATCGTATGTCGGGGACGAGCGCCTTTAACTAGATTTGGCCCCCTGCTCTCGCTATATTTGCCCCTCCCACACACCACAGAGATATTTTGAACACCACCCTCCTGGGCATTCCCCCCCTTCCGACCCCTCATGCCTCCCTGCCGTGCCCCGGCCTCCATGCTGGCCTCCCACACCTTTCCATTTCCTTACAAACCCTCCCATCTGAACCCCTTAAAACTCTAATTAAAACACCCTTTAAAAACCTCCGCAACTTAAAAGTTTTTTTGGCCTTGGCCGCATGCCACCTCTCAGGGTTCCAGGACCCGTCCTCGAGGTAGGCCCTATATAATAAAATGGGCCAAGTCTGCAAGAGGGAGGACTCTCACAGTGCCCAGAGGTCAGTGGGGGAGTAGGTAATGGTCATCATAAGATAGGGGCCAGAGTTCTAGGGACCCCTTTTCAGTAAGAGCTGTTTGACTTGCATCCTCGGAAGGGCATCAGATGTATCTAGCATATCAGTCATAGGTGTATCAATCATAGGAGTCATTGGAGTGGTCCAGTTATGTTCCGGGCACAAGGCACAGGGCCCAACCCCCATGAGAAACTGGTGGGAGGGGGAAGAGACAAGTATCTTCCTCACTCTAGGCCTGGCAGAGGGATCTCAGAAGTTCTAAATAAAGTAAGGGAACTCTAATCCAGTGTTGGGCCCGCCCAGGTTCAGGGGAGCCCAGTACTTCCCGAAACTCTAGGGCCCACCACTTCACGCCACCTCCTCCCGTGTGGCCATCTTGTAAGTCAGTCTCATGTCATTCATAATTTTAGATACAGGTAGTCCTTCACTTATGACCACAGTTGGAACTGAAATTTCCATCATAAGTTGTTGCAGTTGTAAATTAAGACGGATGTGAGTTTATGATAATTTTTACAGCAGTCTTTAAGTGAATCACATAGCGATTAAGCTAATCCAATTTTCCCAGTGGGCATTTTTTGCTAGAAATTGGTAAAAACACTCACAAATCCACAAACATGTCACTGTAGGAGACTGCAAGTGATAGTAAAGAGCCAAGGGCCCAGACTGTGATCAGTTGATGCAACAGACATGTGCAAATACAGGGCATGGCACTTTTTCCAAAGCCATTACAACATTTATTTTATTTATTTGTTTTGATTTTTATAACGCCCTTCTCCTGAAGGACACAGGGCGGTATACAACCAGAGTAAAAACACAAGCATAAACAACAATGCTAGAAACCCTTAAAAACATTAAATAAATCGGCTGGCTAAAAATTTAAATTAAAAAATTTAAAACCGAATTAAAAGTAAAAGAGGGCTCAGGATAGCCCGGCTTGGGTAAAGAATAAGGTTTTTAGGGCCCGACAGAAGACCCGGAGATCTGAGATAGTCCGCATTTCCGGAGGAAGTTTGTTCCAAAGGGCTGGAGCTGCCACAGAGAAGACTCTCCCCTGGGGGTCGTCAGCCCGCATTGTCTGGCTGACGGTGCCCTGATGAGGCCCTCTCTATGTGAGCGTACTGGCCTGTGGGGGATATTAGCTGGTGGTAGGCGTTCCTGCAGATATCCTGTTCCCATGCCATGGAGCACTTTAAAGGTCATAACCAAAACCTTGAAGCACATCCGAAAGACCACAGGAAGCCAGTGCAGCTTGTGCAGGAGGGGGATCACATGGGCATGGCCACTAGCCCCCACAATCCTCCGCACGGCCACATTCTGAACCATCTGCAGCCTTCAGGTAAGGTTCAAGGGGAGCCCATGTAGAGTGCATTGCAATACTCCAGGCGAGAAGTGACCAGGGCGTGAGTGACCCTGCATAGGGAGTCCTAATCAAGAAAGGGCTGCAACTGGCGTATCAAGCACACTTGATAGAAGGCCCCTGGCCACGGTCATCATGTGATCTTCTAAAGACAGCCATGCACCAGGAGGACACCCAAGTTGCGAGCCCTTTCCGCAGGGGTCAATGTATCGCCCCCGATAGTCAGTGTTGGTGACAACTGGCTATATCGGGATGCCGGCATCCACAGCCACTTGGTCTTGAAAAGGTTGAGCCTGAGCCTGTTCCTCCCTATCCAGACCCCCACAGCTTCAAGACACTGGGCCATTACCTCCATGGCATCGTTGGGGTGACCTGGGGTGGAGATGTACAGCTGAGTATCATCAGCGTACTGATGACACTCCACCCCAAAGCCATGGATGATCTCACCCACCGGCTTCATGTAGATGTTGAACAGGAGGGGTGAGAGGACCGACCCCTGAGGTACCCCACATAGTAGGCGCCTCGGGGTTGACCTCTGCCCTCCTGCCAGCACCGTCTGCATCCGGTCGGAGAGGTAGGAGAACCATTGCAGAACAGTGCCTCCCACTCCCAACTCATCCAACCGACGCAGCATGATACCGTGGTCGATGGTATCGAAAGCCATCGAGAGGTCTAACAGGACCAGGATAGAGGAACATTCGCTATCCCGGGCCCTCCAGAGATCATCCACCAACGCGACCAATGCCGTCTCGGTGCTGTAACCAGGTCTGAAGCCAGACTGGAGCAGGTCCAGATAGACAGTTTCCTTCACGTGTCGGGGAAGCTGATATGCCACTACACTCTCAACAACCTTCGCCAAAAAGGGAAGGTCGGAGACAGGATGATAGTTTACAAAAGCAGCCGGGTCCAAGGAAGGTTTCTTGAGGAGAGGTCTCTCCACTACTTCCTGGAGCCAGCCCCGTGTCACCTCCCGGGAGGCCAGCACCAACCAGGAGGGGCACGGATCCAGTAAACATGTGGTTGGATTCAGCTGCCCTAACAACCTGTCCATGTCTTCGGGAGTCACAGAATCAAATTCAACCCATACAAAATTCTCAAGACCTGTCTTTGTCATCTCGCCAGGATCATGCCAATCGGAGTCCAGGTCCCCCCCAATGCGAGTGATTGTGTCATGCAGATAACTCCCGAATTTCTTAGCACGATGTTCCAAGGGGTCCTCCCGCGCTCCTAAATGAAGCAAGGAGTGGGTCACCGTAAAGAGGACGGCCGGGCAGACGTAATCACGGAGGTGAAGTACAAACTCTTCGCCTCCCTGATCGCCCCTAAATATAAGACCTAGATAGGGTTCGGTCTGACTCGGAGAGACTAGTTATCCTATGATAACTCAAGGCAGCAAATAGTACCTAATACTCTTTCCTCCTTCTATTTTCCCCACAACAACCAACTTGTGAGGAGGGTTGGACTGAGGCCGAGCGACTGGTCCAAAGTCGTTAGTTTTTCATGCTTAAACTGGGACTAATTTGCAGTTTCTTGGTTCCTAGGCCAGCACATTAACCACTAGACCAAATTGGATCTCAATGGTAATATATCATGTCCAAAGTTAGATTCTATATACCATGTTTCCCCGAAAATAAGACACTGTCTTATATTAACTTTTGCTCCCAAAGATGAGTTAGCTCTTATTTTTGGGGGATGACTTACTTTCGGGGAAACACGGCAGATCGCCCACCCCAGAACAACACCTGGCTCCCCCCTCCCCGCCATATAAATATAATGTACAAACCTACGGAATTAGATTAATTCAGTAAACAATGAGTTAAATATAGGCAGATGTGGATGTTTGATGGTGCTACAGATACTGTCGCAGGAAGGAAGCTGTTCCCTATAACAACATCAAACATTGATATTATTATTATGGTTCATCGTACAATCTGACAGATGTTCAGACTGGATTTGGCATTTTTGTCTACCTACTGAGTCCTTACCAAGGACCTGGGATAGGCAGATGGGGATGTTTGATGGTGTTACAGATACCGTAGCAGGATGGAAGCTGTTTCTTTTGCAACTGACTGATGGCGAATTTGTCAATGCCGATGGTGTTCAAATGGTGCTCCAGTTGTTTTGGGATTGCAC
>JANHFO010005903.1:197366-216317 GCA_032468095.1 Pareas carinatus | reverse complement strand
AGACAGACAGACAGACAGACAGACAGACAGACAGACAGACAGACAGATAGATAGATAGATAGATAGATAGATAGATATAAAATTATAGGGCAAGCATCTATTATGTCTAGGAAGATTTCACTGTTTTGCTTTTAGGCAACTTAGTACATGGAAACTAGGCAAGAGGTAAAGCAAAAAAATGCATTCAGCATACAAAACATTTTTTAAAACATTCCTCCACTTTTTTTTTAATTGACCCCATTTTTCAAGCCACTTTTTCTCACTGCAAAAAAACAGTGTGATTAACTGATCATTGGTATCAACTAAAAATGTTTTCCAACAAATCTGCTCCAAATCTTAAGGATAAAGCAGCAGACAAGTTGCTTTTCAAAAGGTGCATGATTTTAGTTCTATGGGCCTAGTAAAGGCAGTAGCATCTGTCTCACTTGGCTTTACATTTGCCGTTCCTTTGTTTTTTGCGTTGTGTGTGTTTAAGATGGCAGCCGTTCCAAATGAGAATGGTAACTGCCTTTGAATCAAATGTCAAGTCTCTATTCAAATCCCAGCATATTCAGGGGCCTTTTATCCTCTTTCTATGTGTCTTTGCTAGCTATTGAAAGCATCTTGGTTTCGGAGACCTTGGTGCTCTTGGTAACAGACTAAGTATGCCATAACAGATGCCTACTTTATATTTTGGAAGTCTTCGAAGCAAAGGTAGCTTGCTTTTAGGTCTCACTGAAAGAAAAACTCTAGCCATTGATGCAGACTTTGAGATCAGCAACATTCCATTTTTATGAACCTAAAAGATAGTTTTTCTGCATGTATTTCACGCAAACAAATGTCTATGTGAATTGAAATCACCTGAATGCAGTGCAGTTGCTTTTATCTGTTTTATGTTGGTAAACTGTTGAAGTTTAATGTAAGAAAGATTTGGCAGGAACAACAGCAATAACATCTGCAAATTTAAATTTGCAATACTTCATCAACATTTTATGAATTAAACCTAGAAGGTTCACCTATGCAGTTGGTAAGAAATAACTCCCAGTTGATTGCACATATTATTTGGAATCATATTAGGCAAATAAAAAGCACCTGTAGGTATATCATAAACTTTTTTTATTTTTACCAAAATTACCTTGAATAGGATGTCTAAATTTATGCATGCTTTCCTGGGAATAAACCCAGGAGTATTACAATGTTATGCATGTCTACTCAGAAATACATCTTATTGAAGTCAATCAAACTTATTTTTTTCTCTTATAGCATAAATCTTATGGATATCATTGAAACTATTTTCTAGGCTCATTTGCGGAGGATTGAGCTGTGCACGACAACTGGTCATTTCTTTGAGAATTAATAACAGATTGCCAAATATTTTCCCAGGAGTTCATGATCTCTCTGGCATGCTATATCTGAGTTTGGTCCCAATCAATTTCCCTGCATTGTTTAAAACATCCACTCAGGCAAACATGTATGATTAAGTTCAAAATATTTCTCCGACTATATATGTACGCATGTACGCCTGTACGCATGTACGCATGTACGCATGTGTATACATAAAAAAACCTGAAAAACCGTTCAGATGTTTTTTCCTTACTGACAAACATAAACAACCCACAACACTATTTAATTCTTATTTCTCTGAGAAATGATTTTAATTATTATATGCAAGTAAAGGAGAAGGAATTTAATACCTCCTTTTTTGGAGGAAGGATTTTGCTAAGAGTAGTATAATTCCCTATCATATTTTCTGTGAAAACCTCTCAGCATTGATCTAAACTCTCACAATACTCAATGGAACATAAAGAAAAGAAAACCTGGTGGATAAAGCTTTACATCGTAAGAATCCAATTGCCAGCACATCAAAGAAAAGAGGGACTAGCACAAACTCACTCCCTTCTGTGATTTAGTAGGCCACTGCTCCAATTTCTGCTGTCCTTTCCATATAAAACATTAACACTTGGGGGTTTTTTTTAAGTGCATGCTCTTCCAAAATGTTGACCAACTTAGAGTAAGCCGTTGTTGTTGTTATTTTGAGTCTGCCTTCCTACTTGGTAAGACTTGCCTGAGGAATACATCCTATTAAATTTAAAAAGGTTTATTTTTAAGTAGGTATGAATATAATATTGTATTAGTCTTGCAGTAAATTCTGCAAAATTATCAGAAAGTGATATTGTTAAAATAAATACAGTCAAGGACGTCTGGGTTGAGGGTTCATTGAAAACTGACTTCAATGACAGCTTGAAGTCTACCAATAGGACAAGGGAAAATAGACTGCAAATCAGTAAAGGGAAAATAATCAGTACATGCTCAGCAGCAGAGGTCCTCCCGCATGCATGTTGAGTGAGAAAGAATTGTTTGGTCGTTGGATATGGAATATTATTTACATGTTCTCAATGGTTGATGCAAAAGCTAGGCTAGCTCCTGTTCTCCTTAGATTTCCTCCTGGGTGTCATTTTCTGACCCAGGAAAATACAGTAGCCAAAAGTGTCTTCACATTGACACTATAAGAGACTTGACTGTCCAATATTTCTCACCCTATTATCCACCTAACAGCAATCCTTTATGTTCAGCTGCATATCCTTGCTCTTCCCCCTCCACTAAGAACAATTTTCTGTTCAGGCAGGCTTTTTCCTTGCAGAATAAATAATACATGGCTTTGGGGAGAAACATGCTCTTTATATCATGTTTGATCCATTTTCTATAATGTTTACATCAGAAAAGGACAGCATGTTTTTTTTAAAAAAAAATTAAAAATATTAAAAAACAATTTCCCTTGCCTGCATTCTTAAATGATAGAGTCCCAGCAGAAATAATGTCATACTTTTCTTTTTTTGGAAGTCTGAAGATCTTCACAATGCTCTTACAGCAACTATGGGAAATCTCTGCGTCATTTCTGGCTCCAGTCAACACATTCAATAGAATGGAAATTATACCTCCATAAAAACTCAGGAAGACACAGGTCCATCCTCCCACTTCATCTTAAATTCTAGGGCAGTCCAAAAACTATCTGCTAATAGACTCTTAAACAATGAAAACTAGTGCATATACCTGACTCACATTGGACAAAATCTTTTGAGACCGCCTTCTAAAAATGTATAAATAAATGGTAATCCTAACAACATCTGAGAAAGCTAGTGAGTTTTATGAATGAAGAGCCTCTGATTTCTGACACCACGGTCAGACCAATAAGGTCATGAAAAACCAATGCTGAATTTCCTTTTGACTTTTGACTCCATTCTGAATGTTGCTGAAATACTGATGCTAAATAAAATGGAACTTCCTTAGAAAGAGTCTCTCTGTCCTATCATGGAAAAGATTGAGATTATGGGCCGCTTGTTTTTGGAGCTTGTGAAAATGAAAATGTATCAGTCAAAGATTACCCCAAACCAATATAATGGGACCTGCATTTGAGTAAGAGGTCTTTATTACAAGTAACAAATCACAGTGGTGAGCAATAATGATGCTGTTTTTTTAAAGAGCTCATAAGAATGAAAAATATATCAATACTGAGAATTATATGAATAATCCTTAGACAACACAGTATTCTGAGCTTGGGAAAAAAACACTATCTCAGTCCTCTTAGTCACAGCTTTCTGAAAGTAGAAAATTCTGATTAACGTTGTATCCCAGGAGTGAGCAGGCTGGCTGGCTGATTCATTCATTCATTGTAACCAAGAGTCATCTTATTCTCAAAAATAATCTTTTCGCAGCCAGGCAATAAGGATGACAAAGAGCTGAGGAATGTGTTAATAACATTACATATATCTATACTTTTTGTTCCATTTAGTTAACATGATAAAATAATAATCCAATGAGAAATGGCTTTTCTCGTTGCTGTTTTACTTCACATCTCAGCCATATTAGTCATAACAGTGCATGTTTTTCTTCTTTGTCCCTCTCACAGTTTGCTCGACTGTTGCAACATGGCCCAGTAACCAGCTGATTTAAGACTTTTGTTGTATTACTTTCAACAGGCTGAAATGATTGCTTAAAACAGAATAATTATCACAATGGACATCCATGCAGGAGGCAAATCATGCAACTGAATCCCTTTGTTAATTATTCTTCCAAATAAAAAAAAAAGCCGTGACAACTTGATCAGGTTTCCAAACTCTAAAATTTTGATAGTCATTTTCATAAAAGATAGTGCCTATCAATTAGTGGAGATATATTTGTGGATTCAAAATGACAAGGTGAATACAAGATGCAAAACAGATAGAAATCTTGTGGAAAGGGCACATTGTATTTTCTTCACAAACCTTGTCTTCATTCCTTAAACAACTGACACAATCAAAGGCTTTATGCAAGTACCAATAATCAACTGACACTCTTTAAAAAGAAAAAGACTGCTTTTGTCCCTTTAGCTGTCACATAAAAATGAAAAAATGAATTGACATTATAGGGAGAGCTGGGCAGCTGTCTTTATCACCAGTACCATTCTAAAGCTAGACCATCTCCCCCATTTCGATATATCTCTGCTTAGATTTATATTGCCCCCTAGTGGCCAATGTGAGACACAATGGGCTGCAAGATGGGGACCCCGGCAGGGAAGGTATCCGGGAAAACAGAAATCACTATTATAAGATTTTCTCACAACAGCATCCTTGTGATTAGAGGGTTTGTCTTGGTAAGGGGGAGGAACCACTGGGCAGCAGAGATAGTGGCTGTATTTGGAGGAAAAGGCTGTATTTTAGTGAGTCTTATCAACAGTTGTAAATAAATTATTCATGGGCATGGGGAGGAAGATTGCAATCCTTGGGGGGGAAACTGTCAGACAAAAAAGGACATTTCGTCACAGAAAGCAAAATGAACAGATCAAAAAGATAGATTTTTTTCCCTGCAAGGTGGCTGATAAGAATCAATAAGAAGCTTAAAATATGAGCCTTCTTTGTCAGCATCACCCTTCGCTCTGAAATGTGGGAAGTATAGCATGTTCTACACTTTCTGAAGTCTGGACAAGACAATCATTTCCTACACAATCAGATAATTTCTGCAAGAAAGCAGAGTAGCTGGAGTAATTTGGATCTCAAGTTTAAACATGGTGACCCAGTCCTACATTTAGGTACTGCCTCACTGTTTTTCAACATCTATAGTTTTAAGATATGTGGGCTTCAAATTCTATCATACTGGCCTTTGTGTTATATAATGAGAAAAGGAACAACATTCAACAATTTCTCCCCATTCTCTCTCTCTCTCTCTCTTCCCCTCCCTTTCTCTCACAAATCCACCCTTATCCACAACATATCAATAAATCGATTTAAAAGAAATCTCAAATGGAATGGCTTGATTTCCAAGTAGGCATGAGGTCTATCTTTTATCAAAACATGGGCCAATTGAAGCATTTGTGATGAAGAAGCTAAATCTTTCTGTCCTGCTTGACTAGTGGGGACATTACTAATATTCAGACTTCAACATTTTTTAACTTAGATGGAATATAAATTCTCAGATGCAAATACGTTTTCCAAAGAATAAAAAAAAATCTTTTGATTACAATAAGTTCCCTAGA
This sequence comes from Pareas carinatus, assembly GCA_032468095.1. Classification (NCBI taxonomy): domain Eukaryota; kingdom Metazoa; phylum Chordata; class Lepidosauria; order Squamata; family Pareidae; genus Pareas; species Pareas carinatus. The sequence continues at coordinate 210,829 of JANHFO010005903.1, read as the reverse complement.
GTGCAGTAACTCAAACAGCTTTATTTGCAGTTTACATATTATTTGTATCATTAGAATATGCAGTTTTCCACATTTGTAAATTTTATTCATTCATTTTGAATAATGGTCACCTTAACTAGGGGCATGGTTATTCGTGTGGAGGTTTGAGAAACCAGCCACATTATATGATCAAAACTTTTTTTATTCTCTTATTTTTCATTGGGATTGTATATCCCATCTATTATTTAAGCTAACAAATATTTTTTGCATGCAGGTTTTCAAAGAAAAGTATTTTAGAACAAGTGTGAAGGTGTATATCTGGAGATGTCAATGCTTATACTTTTCCATCAAAATCTTCCATCTCTTAAGTCTGCTGTGAAAGACAGCCTTACTTTGCGGTCCCTTCTTTGAGAAATGACGTCTGGGGCTTCCGCCTTGCCAAATAAAGATGTTGAATATGTATTGTGACCTGACCATCTAAAGAAGTCTTTTGGATCCAGTGAAAATATTACTGTATGAATAGAGTTGGAAGATCTTCTAGTCCAAACTCAGATCAAGCAGGAGACCTTGTAGCCTTTCAGACAAATGGTTGCCGAATCTCTTCTTAAGAATCTCCACTGTTGGAGCATTCACAGCTTCTGAAGGCAAATTGTTCCACTGATTAATTGCTCCAACTGTCAGGATATTTCTCCTTAGTTCTAGGTTGCTTTTCTCCTTGATTAATTTCTATCCATTGCTTCGTGTCCTGCCTTCAGGTGCTTCAGAAAAAAGGTTGACCCCCCCCCCTCATCTTTGGAGCATCCTCTCAAATATTGGAACACTGAATCATGTCTGAAGAAATACACTAAAATTGCTGGGAAATGGTTTTTCTGACTGAGGATTCCGGTATGGTTCATAACCCAGCTTTGACAAGCACCCACAGCAAATCAGACTTAGGAAGTTATATGTGAAATATCATATATCAGAATTTAGCTGAAATGCAGCATTGTGTATTTTAAACACTGACATTTAAAAGCAACCCCCCCCCAAAGAAAAACCCGATTTTGGAAGTTCAAGCCTGGGTGACATTTAAAATCTAAAAATGCTGAAATATTTAAATAAATTACTAATAAAGATTTTGGGCAAACCCTGGAAATTACATTTATTTGTAGTGCCAAAAATTTAACAGTGCCTTATTCCAGATCAGGTTGGATAGAACCACAACCACAAACCATCTAAGAAAACTCATCAAATTGAAGATGAGGTCAGGAATAGATTTGTCAGTACTCACCTATTCAGCCACTCTAATTTTGCAGATTTCTAGTTACCTATGCTATAGACTGATTAGGCTATGAGAGCATTATTTCTCTCCAGCATCAATGCCCTATAATTGGCTACTCTCCATTTCTGCTTTAATTAGGCCTTTTCATTTTTTTTTAATTACTACAGCAAAAGAGATGGGTATGAACAATCAATATGTCAAGGGTTTTGTTTAGCTGACTTTTTTTCTTGGTTCTCAAGCAACCTCAACCACCTTTTCTTTTTCAAACTTTTCCTCCTCCCAGACCATCTGACGCAGGCTTTTCCTGAGGGAGTGAATTCCAGCCCTGACTGTCTCCAAGGAACTGCCTTTATTTAGACAGAAATGACAAACACAGAGAAAACCAGAGCAAACGGACAAGAGGTGGGGGGAACAAGAGGGGGGGGGAGAGAGAGAGAGAGAGAGAGAGACAGACAGACCGAGAGAGAGAGAGAGAGAGAGAGAGAGAGAGAGAGAGAGAGAGACGAATTTGAAGGTTGAGATCTAACAGCTGGGAGACTATGTTGGTGGTTTACATCCAAAGCTTTGTTTAGATCCTATTTTATAGTCTCCAATGAAAACAAATTCCATAAAATTGGTGCGTGTAATTTCCCCCTACTTGCTTTTCAACTTGCTTGCTTTTTTAATCAAAACAAATTCACACTATTTCCTCTCCCAAAGAACAGATGATCCAAGAACAAGGGTTAAAACATATCCTGTACTGTCTTTTTAAGAGCAGCCAAAGAAGAAAGGGCTCCTAGAACCAAAGGAAAAAACCCCATCCCTGATCAAGAGTCCTGAAAAACTCCAGCATTGGCATCTTCCTTTGTGGCCCCTTTTGCAGCAAACGACACTGTATTGATTTGAGGCTTAAGTGTTTCTGCACTTTCTAAGTCTGTAGATCAATGTTGCTCAAATGTGGCAACATTAAGATGTGGTGTGGACTTCAACTAGGATAGAGGCACACTGTCTGCTTGCCCCATGCCCAGTATGGGCCACCACCATTACCTGCATGCAGAAGCATATAATCTCTTTCTGCCACTCTCAACCCAGGGCAAAGGCATCCAGTGTCTACTTCTTCCAAAGTGCTGTTTTCCAAACCCATCTTAAATCCCACAGCGTGAATGGTTTGCAGAACTTAATCCTCATCTACCAGCAGCCCCAACTTCAATTGATTATAGCATTTGGCACTGTCCAGCTTTATTTCATCTTGATGAATAACACCAGCCTTGCCCTCAAACATAAGCCCAGTTGCCTCACATTTATGCCAGGGGAAGCCAGGGTGAGGTCAATGGCGAGATAGGTCAGTCATTCAACAGGACAGAGAGCTTAGGAGATACACTAGAGCAGTGGCGGCAAACCTATGGCATGGGTGCCACAGGCGGCACTCAGAGTCCTCTCTGTGAGCACGTGGACCATCACCACAGCACAGATTTCTTTACTAAAAAAACAGAGGGATGTGAGACTCATCTCCCCTTCTCCACGCATGCCTGAGGACATTTCTGACATCACCCACCCCTCTGCCCAGCAGCCCAATGGGAGCACTTCCTTCCTCCCCTGACTGGGGTAAGCGGGCAGCTCAAATGCAACATGGAGTTTGTGGGGAAGGTGAGAGAGGAGAGGAGCTAGGCTGGAAGAGAGCATAGTTCACAACGGATCACAGAAGCTGGGGGAGGCTGGCAGGAGGCCCGTGGCGGGGTGTGGGATGCAGGAGGTTGTCGATGGCCGCGGGGGAGGAGTGGGGGTGCTGATGGTTGCAGGTGAGTTGTGGGGGGTCACCGATGGCCATGGAGGGGCGCCTTTTGCCGTGTTGGCATTTTGCGATAAATAAGTGGCTTTTGGGTTGCAGTTTCGGCACTCAGTCTCTAAAAGGTTCACCATCGCTGCACTAAAGGAATACATCAGGCTCTCTCTCTCTGGCAGCAGAATGCCCAGATACTGCTTCTAGAGTGGGGGAAATCAGAGTTGTCTAACAGGAGTAAACAGGAAGATTGTTTCAGTTGAGTTATCATAGTTCCTGCCCTTCTTCTGTCTTCCTTTCACTTTCCCTAGATCCAGTTCTGGCCTGAGGCAACAGCTGATGGGCTTGACCTCATCTATGGGACATGGAACTAGGAACAAAATTTATAATGGAATTGTTGCCATTCCTGCTAAAGAGGCAGTCATTCCTATTCTGGAATGACTGTCTCCGCATTAAGAGCAGCTGACTACATATAGGTAGTCCTCACTTAGGGACCATTCACTTAGCAACTGTTAGAAATTAGAATGGGCACCTCCTCCCTAAAAGGATTCTTACATATTGAAGAGCAACAGTCCCAGTCATAAGATGCACTCATTGAGCAGGTAACTCTATTAACAGGCCCTACAGAAAGGACACGTTCAAATGATCTGTTGAAAACTGCCATTCAGGTTCCCATAAACAATTCATATTGAGCTATGAAGGTTCTCATCTTTTCTGCTTCTACTTCAAATCTTACTGGTCAACTTCCATGGTAAGGCTGCAAAACTGGTTGCTCAGTTGGGGCTGTTTATGGTGCAGGGCAACCAGAGAGGCTGGCGTTTGGACCTTCTGCCTTTTGTTGAACTAGTTGAAGCATAGTCATTGCCAATGTCAGGTGTGAACAACCGGATCCACATATGTAGAGTTCAAACTAGTTATTTTATTGCTGTTGCCATTAATACATCTCCCCAAACTGGCAGCTTCTGCCAGGGAAAGACTAAATAAGGCTCAAGGTATTTGGGGAGGGGAAGTCAGACTTTGCCCTCTTGTGTTTACATAGCAAGCCCAGAATAATTTCTTGCTTGAACCCAACTAGAAAAATTGCTCTCCAACACTGCGACCCGATTTCAAAATTTTGAAAATGGCAAACAAAAAAAAAACCCTACAAAGTTTATACAACTGCCTTTTGAGTGCTTGGAAACCAGTTCACTTTTATGGGCGGTTACAGAGTTTTTCAGACTGTTTTTTGGGGAGGAGGAGGACACCTACTGGAATTGACTCACTTAATGATCATGGTATTTCCTTAAGGATCGCTGAAAAGAAGATCATAAAACTGGTCAGTCATAGGGATGTCTCTATTTACAGCCGTCATTACTTATGACAGAAATTGCAGACTCCATTATGGTCATAAGTCAAGGACTCCCTGTATTGGTTCTAAGCACTTGCTGATATTACTCTCCTAGAAACTGATGCAGGAAAAGACTGCCATCCAGGTGCTGTCAACTTTCTTCTATCTTTGCTTTGCTTGATACTGTTCTTTGTGTGTTCATAAATTGGTCCAACAACTTAGGTGTACACTTTTTTTAATATATAAATCTACCCAGGTGTTCTTGTCTTAAACCGTCACCACAAAGAGGTTTTCTTATTATTTGGGAATAGTGAAAACATGTCTGTCTTCCTGTCACCTCATTCTGGGTAAAGTTAATAGGAATTTTTTCTTCTTAAGGAAGGGCTACTTATAGAAGTGTGGCCTAAGTAGAAAGGTTTTTGTCCGGTGCTCTCTTCTTTTCCTAAGAAACTAATTGTGTCTTTCTTATAGCTGGCTTCCCTATTGCATTTTGAAAAATACAAATCTGGCTTTTCACACAATACAGCTGAACCCCTGGATGTGAAGGCTCCCTTTGCTGACTGGCCAGCTTGCATTCCTTCTCACCCCATTTCCCCTTGCCTCTTTTTTGAGATTTGTCAAAAATGAAAAAAAAATCTTTCCAAAAACAATTGCCCAACTGCAATAATTTTTAATAATGGTGAACACACATTAAAGGACGAAGGAAAGAGAAGCAATAAGGCCATGAAAAGTCTCTGTTCTTAATGTTTGAGCCCCACCAATTGAGGACGCTCATCTTAAGATTTTTAAAACACCTAAGTTGTTTACAAGGGGGGACTATTCATTTGAGCTTCCTGTGCCTGCTAAACAGATCATCAACAAAGCTAGGGAAGCGGAGTTAAAAAAAAAAACACCTGAAAAATCAGATAGAAAAGGCAACAGGCGCCACCAAGTGGGGAAATGATGGCAAAGATCAGAGGCTATAGAGAATCTGACATTACAGAGACAGACTGAGGATCAGGAAGAAGTTTAAATAAACCTCTCTTTTTCCAATAAAGCCTTCAATATGACAATCTCAAATGGATATTGTTATACCTCTAACATGGCACTTTGTCTCTGGAGTTACTGCTGGATTTTAAAATCAAGCTCTCAAATCTAAGTTCATGAGCAGAAGTCAGTAAGTAACAGCACAGAGGCTGAGGCATGCTTACACAGAAGCCGAAATGCACCTTGAAAACGAATGCTGTTTATGACTGTAATTGCCCAGTTATATTGTTCATGAAATACATAAACACCAATAGCTATAGAAACAGACAGTGACTCTCTTGTCCCTAAATGCAATGGAATTTATTAGACAAAGTGGACTGGTTACATTGACACTCAGTTCTATTTCAGCTTTGTATTAGTGTGCAATGAAGTCATTTCGGAAGAAAAGACATAACGACTGCAAGATCTGTAGTCAAAAGAAGGAAAGATTATGGTTCCAGGTTGGTGCACTGAAATGTTTTTTCTTTATTAACTTCACGAGAAAAGAGTGAATAGCTAGATAAAGGCAGAGGATCTGTGGAGTTTCCTCAGCCTGTTCCAAACCAACACATTATCCAAATCTTCTTTCATTCAATACTTTCCAGACAGCTAGACCTCCACTTCCATAATTTTCATTTGACTGTAGATTATGTGAGCCAATTACCAGCATATCTGGGGGAAACTGCACTTTATAATGCATAACCATACCTTTTTCCCAGAAACCTTTTCCTGAAATCCTAATATCCCTATAAGAACTGTAATTCAACACATTCTCGTAGCACCTGCCACTTACTAGTCAGACCACTTGAAAGATTATTAAATCTGGCATGCCAAGCACCTACCTATACACTGTTTCACTTCACATCTTGTTACTGTTTTGAGAAGCTCGTTGGGAGGAAAACAAAGCCAAAGAAATTACAAATCACTTTTTAAATTTGTTCCTTAAACTACCAGGAAGGGCCACGTCGCTCATTTGCCTTGATATTCTGCTACTGTGATATCATCAATGAGAGAAATACAATTGCACTTACTTTTCTGCTGACTTAAGAAATAATGGATAGTCCTTAAGGCAGAGGTCTCCATAGCTGGCTGAGGAATTCTGGGAGTTGAAGTCCACAAGCCTTAATGGGACCAAGGTTAGAGACCTCTGCTTTAAGGTAACCATTGTGCCCTTTATTCTACAGAAAATATGCACCATTGCTGTTCTACCAAGGTAATAATGTGTCCCTGCAAAAACAATGGAACCCTCTGTTATATTTTGCCTAAATATAAGCTACCATTTTAAATTATTTTCATTGCAATTTTATTCCTTTGAGATTGAAAAAAGTTTTCTTGGAGACACTACGGAACCCCAATCAGACTTTTAACAGTGTGAATGTAGGACCCAAAGTTTATGGTCTTGCAATATTACCCCATCAGCAGCAAAAAGTTATTACCATGAGTAGAAAAAGCCTTCAATTATAACATGACACCACATAGGTCAATAAATACAGGAGATTCTATTAAAACAAGGCAATTTACACACATAAATATGAAGCACTTAAACTATAGGAACCCTACTGAAGGTAATATAACCTGCTGAAATAAACAAAGGGCAATTGGTTTCAGCATCAATGAAATCTTTTTTAGCTACAGGAATAAATTTTCTATTAATGTAATGCATAATTGCTTCTAGATAAGTACATTAATTAGATTCAGTACAAAGAGCCCTGATAAAATGTGAATCATAGCAAGGACGATACAGAAAAGTGTAATTATATAAATATTTGAACAAAATGTTTTTGTTCAGCTCTTTAAAAGCTTGCCATCTGGCGGTAGAAAAAGGAACAGCTAATACAAAGTTCTTTTTAAAAAAATTGACACTGGTGAGTGAAGGACAGTAAAATCAGCAAAAGTACATACATATTTCATTTGTATCCTTACAAATCCATATTGCAATTTTTAGGTCTTTATCATTACATATTTATGGTATATTCACAATTGTTATTATAACTATTTTTAATATTGTTAATGACATGAAATAAAAATTTCTTGTAAAAATAGCTCTGGATTTAAAGAACTGTAACCCTCTAAAAACAACAGCAAGTTGAACTGTGAAATTTAGAAAAGTTCATTTAAATATTAATTCAGCTTTCATCATTTGATAAGTTTATTAATTTCCATTACACATTTAAATGTTTTTAATCTGCAACAATTTTCCTGTTTACCAAGATTATCGAATAAATATAAAGAGATGTCCAGCCATAAACATTTTCACCCTAAACGAATCAGTAACGACAGTACAGGCATCGCCTCCTTTTTTAAGCCACAGGGTGGCAGCAAAGGCAGGTATTTATAGTGGGGACTATTCTCCCCTCCCGTTCAATATTTGCATGGCCAGCTCTGATTGGTTCAAACCTACATAAGACGTCATCTCTTTCGTTCTTATCCGTGTCCACCAATGGTTGAGTGGAACGCCTGCAATTGGATTTTCTGACCGTCGTCAATCATGGGTAATTTGCATAATGAACCTTCGCTGATGTCCTGCCTGCCAGTGGCTGGATGCTGCTGAAAGGGGGAGCAGGGGGGAGCGGGGGAGGGAGCGGGAGGAAAGGACCGATGCGCTGCCGAACTTTAGAGGGAGACTATGCTAAAGCAGGGGCGGCTTTTAAAAGCAGCTACCATTTTCAGGAAATAGAGCCTTGCAATTTGTAAATAGACCTTGTGTTGAGAAAAAAAAAGCAGTATGGTTGAAAATAAAAGAAAATTTTGCTTAAAGCCTTGATCAAAACTATTCCTGTAATTCTGAGATCGAATTTTTAAATAAATAGTAATGTGCAAATGTGAGAGAGAAATAACGTTGGTAGAAATGAGACACATGGACATACAACTAGGAATAGAGTGTTAGACGCTCATTTAATTTTCCCTTCATTGGTCCTATTTGTTCAGCAACTGAGAGGCGATGTGCAATAAAAAAAATTATAAAACACTGAAAATGTGTCGACTTGAACGCTTTGAAAAATTCTGCCCATTTTAAATTCTTTGCTACTATTAATAAAGATTGAGGGGGAAGAGATATTCATTGATGAGGGTGTTTAGGTGTTAGTAACATTTTTCTTGCTGAGACAAAATAAATCCTTCGACTCAGACTGAAATTCACTTATTTTTAAAACAAAAGAAGAAATTACTTAAATACGGCCGACAGAGAAGCCTTTATCTTTTTAGGTGGGGTAAAGATATAAGTAGCGATAATTGTAAGGCTTCTAAATATTTTACCAAGCGATCCCGAGATTTTGAAGGTCGTCTTCTTTGGATACCATCAAGGGAACGCTTTCCATATTGCAGAGATTTTAGCAGGTGTAATTTTTATACACGATGCAGAACCGTACACACCAATAGGTTATGCTTGATTATGTTCACGTAGTGGAAATGTAAAGGAAATTCCTAGGGAAAGAGATGCAAAATGGGTTTTTTTTTAGTCAGTTCTTAAGACGGCTGGGTGCATTTTTCCGGTTGGCGTGTCCTGCTAAATCCATCCCTGAAGAAATCTACTCTGTCCCCATGCGTTATTATACATGTTTCTACTGAGACTTTGTACCAGCAACGCCAATCCACAGCGCGCCTTCCTGTGAGCATGCGCCGTACATCCTTCCCCTTCGAAGGTCAGACCTGATCTGACTGACTCAGCGCAAAACGCCTCCGGCCGCGTCTAAGCATCACCGCCGCCCAAGACTGGAACTGTCAATCACCCCCTCTCTTCTCTGACGAATCGTCACCCCATTGGGGAGAAAGCGGCCAATCATCGAGCAGTCAGGAGAAACTAATGAGAGGCGGGCTTTGCAGTTGAAACGCGTTGAAAAAAAATTGCAGAGGGAGAAGTAAATCCGTCGTGCGAACTGGAAGGCCGGCGATGATTTATGCGCCTGTTTTATTATTTGTAACACGTTGGGAAGTTATTAAAAGCAAGATCTATAGCTTCCTTTTCCTTGGTACAATTGGCGGTTACTATTCTTCCTTGTGCCAAATTACACAGGGGGGATGTATCCCGGCGAGCTGGACGGTTTATGGCCAATGTGATAGATTCTGTTTCCTTATGATTCTAGATGCTCGTATTTCATTTTTTTTATGAGTTTAAAATTTGATCTTCCGATCTACGTTGTTGTAAAGCAAGCACTGATCCGACTGATTAAGGGAGCCTGAGAGATGGGTCGTAATTCACACCTAGAGATCTGTATCTATGCAGTGGAAACGTGGCCATTTGGTTTGGTTCGGATATAAAGCGTAAACAAATGCAATTCTACTAGAGAAAATATTAGTTTTGTTTCTTTTTTTTAAGATAAGCAGGCCTTGAGACCAGAGTTGCAGTGGCTGCTTGTTTCTAATCTCAGAGTTAATTTGGCAGCATAGATCTGGGGAAAAGGGCCTAATCAAATGAGACTAAAATCAGGAGAGAAAGTAACCCGGTTGGTCCTGGGAATTCACCAAAAATGTCTTTATTTGGTGCTTAATCTTTAGAATTTACAACACCATCCTGCGCTCAGTAAGAAGTTAATCTCACTGAAGTCCACAGATTTATTCCCAGTTGATTTATTCTTAGCGGGTCTCGGCACTGGAGGATAATTGGAAGGGATGGGGGGAAACACGGTGAATCGCCATAGCCGAGAAAGTGGCAGAGAAAATTTTTATATGTGATGTATAAATGTCATATTGGCTCATTTAAATAAATAAAAAAAATAACACCGCCGAGGAAAAATCAAGAAAGAAACCGGAATCAAGACTCTATGGGTATTTTTTATTTAGTCGTTGACTTATTTTTAACCGAATGGAAGGAGCAGAACTCCACCAGCTCCAGGCGATTCTGTTTGCATTTTTCGCCGCTTCCTCCTCTCGAATGGTTGCAAGGCTTACCTTTTAACCGCGCGGGAACGGTGAAAGCTTTGTGCCGCTTCTCCGACGCGAGAGGGCGTTTTATTACATATTTGAATAGTGCGAGAAAATAAACGGTGGACCTCAGAGAAATGTAGTAACGACGATCTGAGCTAAATGAGCCATATGAATAATGACAGTAATTGAAGTTTCCCACGCACATTTTTTTTAAAAAAACATCCTTTTTCTGCAAGTTTCCGGCAACAAACCAGAATAGGCTCCGCCCCGTTCATCGGCTCGCCTATCGTCCCGTTCTGCCATTGGTGACCGGATGAGGCGAGGGAAGCCCATCAATCAATCAAGCGCTTTAATCTCCCACGGCAGCCGGCGGGGAACAGCGAGACCCGTAACCGGTGAGCTACGCCTCCCTCGCCAAATGCAACTAAAGCCGAAATACGGTTTAGCGAAGGTTCCCGCGCGTGGAGTAAAACATTTGCAACAGCAAACCATCATGAACTGTGTAGCGTGAGGTTTCTTAGATGACATCTTGCATTACAACCTGCTTTAAATCCTCATCTTCTCGATCCTGCCAGCAAGTTTAGACTATAAATTGATGGGGCAAATAAGGGTCGGCAGCGGAGTAAATTATTCCGTTTTGAGATAGTTGTTGGAGGCATGTTTTTGTTTCCCCCAGAACGTGCAAAAAGGAAAAGGATAATAGAATTTCTTTGGCTCGCAGTTGAAATGGGTTTCTTGGGAGCCAGAATCAGATCGTAAAATGAATGTATAAACATAACGGAGTCGAATCAGACACGGTCCTTTTAAAAACATATCACTGCTGTGGAACTAAATTCCAAATGGTTTAACATGAACTTGGATGTTGGCAAAATAAGGACCTTTCCAGCGAGGTGGGGCGGAGGTGGATGGAATTTCCTATAAATTCAAGAAAAGCTCCGTTCCGCGCATTCTCATATTACCCTGTTTGTTTATAATAGGAAAGCCAAGATCCGACGCCAGCCTGCCTGCCTTTTGTTCACTTCCAAGGAGTCTGATTTTATCTACTCTCTCGCTATTCTTAAGTGATATAATTAGAGCATTGTATGCAAATAAAAAAATTCTCCAAAGGGGATACTTTTTACAAAAAAAATCAAAACAACTAGAAATTTCTGCTAAACATTAAAGTGTAATGTTGCTTAGCTACATTTATGATGATTTTATAACTTCTCTTCCCTATAACTTCTCTTTTCTCTTTGCAAAGAGATATTGGTAGGTTCCCATGGTGGGGGGATTGCTGTGGGAAGGGGCTTATTTCTAATTATGTTTCTAAAAGATACACAAGATGTATAAATAATAGTCAATATATTTATGAACTGGGCTAGAAATAAAATATAGATTACTTACATCATGTTTGAAAAAGAAATACATGTTTACATCAGCCACAGCCTACATTTCTGACTCTTCATATTCTTTGGAAGTAACACCCATTAAAGTAATTTACTTGTAAACTGTTATGTTGAAAAGGATTCTTAAAAATCAACCTCAATGAAATTAACAAAATCTTTTCTCCAAATTTTAGATTTTAGACTTTGACTTTTATCACATTAATAAGTAGAAAATTTGCTGATTTGGATTAATTATATCAACTTTTACTAGCGGCAGATGATGTTCTCCCACATTTTCCCCACAAATATGCTTCTACTCAACCTCAACAAATTCTTATAGCACATAACTATACATAAGTTACATACCTGGTTCTAAAAAGACCATCCTATATGTACTCTTATTTACTTGAGACTAAATTTCAATTAAATAGTGAAGCTAGAAGAAATTTTTCTTCCCCAACAGGCTTTTAAAATTCTGTGACAGATTTTTTCTCTATATATTTTATTATGCATGGATTTCCATAAAAAATAATGTATACAGCTGCAAAAGTTGAAGCTGGAATGCTATTGCTCCTTTTTTAAGCAGGAGCTATTTTGATTGAACTCAATGGGACGATTCTTTTAAATAATTTTTATGGCTTGAAATCCAACAGGTTTATTGTGGCATAAGATTTAGTAGACCATAATTCAGTACATCAAATGCCTGAATAGTTCTAAATCTATCTGTGCCAATAAGATTAATGCAAATATGTAGAAGCAAACTATAAACATAACAGCAGAAACTGATTTCTTTGTTTACTGTGTAATTTAATATACCACATTATTTTGTATTTGATAATGACATTTTTACACAAAATTATCTTTGTTGCATTTCATGACCACCTGTTCCCATATATGCTGCTAGTTCAACAATGTTCAACACTCTATGTATCAAGAAAAAATACTTTATTAATCCAATTTTCTTCACGCTAGTAAATTCTAGATGTTTGATGATGATTCCTGTAAATTATGGAGAATTATGATTTGACACATCAGATTGAGGTAACCTTTATGTTGTTTTAAGATACAAAAGTTCTTCCTGCTTTTGATGGAGCAGGCTAACACATTTTTCTTCTAATATTCATCCAGAAGACAGGTATTTTAGCTTTCTCAGAATTTTACACTACTGTGTTAGGGCAGACTAAACATTAAAATCTGTGATAATCACATCTAACTAAATGATGATGTCCCCTTGAAACGGGGACCTCTGAAAGAAATTTAAAGGAATTTTATAAATCATGGTTTTATAATGCCCTGTTCTGAAGAGAGTCTTCTGGCACTTTAAAGACTAGATTTATTGCCCTGTATTTTATGGGAGTAAAGTGCTAGTCCAAAAAGTTGATGCCATAATAAATCTTAAAAAGCTGAAGTGGCTTTTAATCCCCATCCCAAAAAAAGTTGTGTCAGAATGCATTTATTATATGCCTTTAAACACAACTCTTTTTTAAAAATGAAAGGGGAGGGGAGGTCCCATGTGAATCAAATAAAATCCTGATAGATTTTTATGCTTTGTAAGACTTTGTACCCTACCCTCCTTATGCTGGTCTTTGACCTTAATAAAGATTTTACTTGATTTGAGGTCCTATATGAAAATAAGATTTGTGTAAGACTGGGTAGGGTCTCTTTTCACTTTCTTGGAAATAAGCCCCATTGAGCTCAGTCATATTTAATTTTAAGTAGATGTGCCAGATATCTGCTATATAGTTATGCAGTAGCCATAAGCACTATTGATTTAAAAAAGCAATGGTTTATTTGAAAGAAAGACCTAAATACATTTGTAGAATAATTTTTCATATTATCAATTCTATGTCTGTATAAATTTTGAGGTCTTAAGCATGCCTCAGTGCCAGTCATTTTCAAAAAAAT
>JANHFO010005903.1:185454-196804 GCA_032468095.1 Pareas carinatus | reverse complement strand
GTTTATTTTGGTGTTGCTGCCCTATAATGGGCAAAAAAAATCCAGAATCACATATTACCCATTAAATATTTGTAGGCTTTACTGGGGAAAATTATGCTAAAATAAATAACTTCCACATTTCAGGTGAGAGGAAAACAAAAATTGCAGAGCAGCCTGAAAGTAATAAATTAAAAAGACCTAAGGAAATCACAGAAATCAAGTCATTGTGGACTGCCTTGATTAGTCCCTGTAGTTTTATTAGCTAGATTATATATATACATTACATATTACTATATGTTATAAAAATACACACACACACATCTAAATATATGCAAATTAATAGATCACATCTGAAAATGTTTTATTGACAAAAAGTCCCAGAATTTAAAGGACTAAGTAATAGATTCTGAAGATATTTCTTCTTCTTTACTTCTAATAGCCTGCATATTGGTCTTCTTCTAGACAGCTTGAAGCATTAAAAGGATAAACTAATTTTGTGTCTGTTTTCATTTCCCTCCAAGTTTATGTGGGATGCACCAAGAGATTTCATATGAATAGGCATATCAAGAATTGGTACCAACTGCATCAGAAAACACAGTTTCTCTAGTTATTTAAATATTCTTATAGCTGCCAGTTTTCACAACGGCAGTTATATTACAGACGTTGCGGGGTGGGGGAATTATTCTTTATTTCTTGCATCTTCTAGTTCCAAATGGTCTAAACAGTGGGATTGCCAAGTAATTGAAGAAAAAGTCTGACTTAAAATAGGCATCTGAGTTTAAACAGTGCTGTGATTTGTACACCGCGCTTAAACCAAGAAAAAGTTTTTCAAGTTTCGCCAAATCTTTGTCCGTGAAGAAAGAAGCATTTCGTTGATTGTTCATCATCGACTTCAGTGAGGCTTTACGTCAAGAGTCTGCCCTGCATTCTTCATCCCGGCAATTCAATCTAATACAAAGTATACCCATGGTATAATATCTGTACCCGTTTCATTTGCCTAAATATTTGCCATCGATATGACGTACACTAACACCCTTTGACAGGAACTGTGGTGTAATACTCCTTCGTGATGGACCGCAGGATACATGCGATTTAATAGCGGGGAGAGTGGGGGGACAGGGCAAGGAGAGGAAGTCTGCGAATAATAAGCGCTTTTCCACTAAAACCCAAAACAGCCCCCGGGTCAAGAGACCACAGGCATTGCTCCAGCAGCTGAGGACAATTCACTCCATTTCCTCTCCCTTTCATGTCCCTGTTGTTCCTCCGAAGAGCAAGCAGGATATTGAAAGGCAATACCGAGCTAATACGCAACTTAACTCTTTGAAGGCGTGCCTAAAGCATCGGATAAATCAAAAAAAGCTTTAGAAAGGGCCCTTAAGAGCACCCCACAAGCTGAACATGCAGGATGCCTTTTATGAACAGGTTTACGAGGCCGACGAGCATCGCAAATGCCGAGTGTTGTTTTTGTTAGAGCTTACCCTAAATAAGTAATGGGACCTTGTAATGTTTTAGCTCCATCTGGTTGTTTTTACGAGCTCCGAGCGAAGAGCAGGCAATCAGACCTGAAGGATGAATGACTTGTGTTGGGTATATTTGGAGCGATAGATGCGTCTGTAGGAAGGAAGGCGGGCATTTCCTTTAAGCACGCTCTGTATAACCAACTAGCCCTTTTTCTTCATGTAGTCTCCCTCGCCATCCCGCTTTGAGAAGTGAACGAATCAGCATTAATAACCCCCAAGTGTTTTTTTTTTAAAAAAAAGGAAGTCCGGTGCGATTTTTGTTCTGCTGTCTGTTTCGAGGTCCCTTTGATCCATAGAAAACAGATCACCTCGAGTTGCGTGGCTCATTAAAATGGTCAGATTAGAAACCCTGACTACAAGAAAAAGCCCCAGGGAGCGAGGCTGATCGTTTCCATCTGCCTGACATCTCGTGTTTTTGCAAAAAAAAAAAGTGTGGGGGGGTTTAAATCACAGAAAATGAAGAAAAAGGGAGCCACAGCCTGGGACCCCCACATCTGATCAATCCAAATAATAATGACCGAGAATAAAATATAAGGGAATCATTTTGGATGTAAACAATTTTAAAAATGTAACTTTAACGAGGGTTAAACAAGAGAAAGAAAAACCCCAAGAATCGGAGACCTCCCGGAGCCACAGAAGGAAATCAGTAATCCTGATCCCCACCCATGTTTGCATATGCATATACTAGATTTCAATATTCATTGCCATGAGCGTCATTTTATGACGTCAAGCAGTCGGATTGGTAGTCGAACTCAGGAGGTGGTCATTTTATTCCCCGCTCTAACCAATCATACGTCCTCCGAAAGACTGTCCAATCACGGCTGTTTCAAGCTTCAGCGGGATGCTAGCAATTTGATCTCCCCGCAGTGACTCCACTCGCAAACGTCTCGCGGGTAAACGCCCCGGAGGCGGGGAAAGCGCAGCGAATTGAAAAGCCGTATGCAAATAGTGAAAAGGGCTGGAGCGGAAGTGACATGTTCCGGGGTGTATACCAGATACCTTACGCGACGTAAGAATGACAGCGCTTTGCGTGCTGGACTGTGAGCCAACCGCTCCCATTGGTGGGGCCGATACCCCTCCTCTTCTAGGGTTCCATCTGGGAGCTTTATAAACCGAGCCTATAAAAGAGGATATTATATTAATTATGCATGCAAAAACTCGCCTCTTTTCCTTTCCCCTCTTCTCTGAGGGGAGGATCAGCAGAGACAGGAGTAGTGGGAGGGCAAGGTAGACTCCGCCTACTCTAAGTCACCAAAGTATTCAAGATAGAGTGAAATATATTTTGTCTTAAAAATCGGGGTCATGGATGGATCCACATTAGCACTTCAGTATTTATTTTTTTTGTTGATCTGAGTTTAGATTAATCTTTGTAATCACCGAATAATGGTGCAGTAGTCTTTTATGTATGTAGTTGAAAATGCATAAAGAAATTACGAAGAAATAATGAGTGTTTAGCATCTATATGAGAACTTCACCAAACTGCAGCAATGTTAGCTTAAAATGTGCTTGTCATCTTTTATCCTTATTTTTTATTTATGCTCTTGTTATTTCTTTATTTGATTGTTGTGACTTTCAGAGTTCTTTAGAGTTGGGTAGCATACACGTTGAAGAAATTATAATTAAAAGTCTCAGAGTTCAAATTCACAAAGTTGAACTAATATGAAGCATGCTTGATTTTATAACTACTTTTGCATTTTATCTGTCCAGATATCTAAATATAAAACCTTAAACTCAACGTCTTTGATTTTACAAAAACATTCCAGTTTGCTAAATATATTCTTTTCAGTTTCCAACTATGTGTTTAGAATTTGAGGTCATTTTTTTAGTTAACTACATTTTAATTAGCTGACTGTCAGTTGAAAATTTGAACTGTTTTCAGATTAAACTGTATATGTAATAGAATATAATTATGTATAAAAAGTCCACAAAAAGTAGTTCGAGTTAAAATAGTACTTAATACTTTTAATAAACAGTTACATTTGTTTTGTATTCAGTTTCCCATTTGAAAGATGATGCAATCAATTTATTGTGATTATTTTAAGACAATGTCTTCCCATTCAATTTTATTAATGTTTATCTAGCAGAACTTTATCAGTCTCTTCAGTAATCTTTATTAGTAGAGTATGAAAAACTTCTTAAAAATTAATGTATCTGTATCTATAAAGAGTATAGAAGTTTGAAAAATACAATGCATTTGAGTGTTTAACCTTACAAGGGTTGAAATAAGCATGATTATTCTTATTCTACTTCCAGTAGGTAATTAGCATTTTTAATCAAAATTAAGACCAGTAAATCTTTAATGAATTATATTGCACCATGGAAGTTTAGTATTATTAACTATAATGAAAGAAGAAGCAATATTTTCTCACAGAAAAAAATGTATCCTAATTTTAAAATGCAACAAAGGTCCAGCAGACAGACAGATATAAAAAAGCACCAGAGGCCAGAGCCCAATTCCTTGTATGTTCACATGCACTTGGCAAAATAAAAAATTCTAATTCTAAAAATATTCAAATTGACTGCCAGTTTTTTCTAAACATTTATTCAAATTCCCAGTTATAGTTACATTTTCTCTGTTAAAATATTAATGAAATATTTATTGGGTTTGACCTAGAGGGCAACATCTCCTACATAACATAAATTCATGGGTAAGCAGATCAATGTTGTTTCTTGATTATGCAATATGTAAAGTCAACCATCATAGTTTATATAATATGCAAAAAGTAAACTCAGCCATTTTGCTTTGATTCATATAATAGCTTAAATAAGGGAACTACGTACAATAAATTCTTCAGATGGAAGACATTTTTAAAAAACCCGCAAAACCAAAAATACACAAAGAATTTGATTCACATAGTGATTTTTAGATTCTTATTTGCTTTTTCATCTTCAAATCACAGAGATTAGGAATCAAAATATCTCATACTGGAGCAGCTAGAATCAATTAGAAATGATACACTAGTGTTTGTGAGCAGTTGAATGTCAATAGCACTGCTGCTCATTTGTGTTAGGAAGAATTACATAGCAGTTAGATGGGGCAGAGAGCTTGCCAGCTGCCAAAATAGGGCAGGGTTTCTCAGCCTCAGTAACTTAAAAAAGTTTAGACTTTAACTCCCAGAATTCCTCAGCCAATTCAAATTGCTCAGGTTGAGAAGCACTAGCCTAGGGCCACATTAGACCAGCAGGCAACTAGGTTAGTAACCTCAAGTTCATTCATTGATCTTGAAACATTTGCATGCTATTCAGTAATGAAGAAGATATTTCGAAAAGGTAATGGAATGGCAGTTCAGCAATAGGGTGGTTTCTGGGTTTTTTCCCCCTCCCCAACTACTTAAACAGACTGCTAAAAGGACACGTGAAGATTCCTTAAAAAAAACCATGATATTCAGCTTCTAACAAACAAACCTTTTGGGGGGGGAAAGCATATTCTCAATTTATATGAGGATTTGGAGCAAAAATCCAAAATTTACTGTATAGGTTCCTGTCTACTACATGAAATCTGTCTTTCACAGCAATCGGCAGGTGAGAGGATGTTTGCCGAATCCCTTTCTCAGCTATTTGTACATTATTTCGGAAATGCTGCTGCAGTGTCAGCATCCACCCCTGTAGTGATAGAGTATGCGATAAGCTCTGTTTAATCTGTTTTTGTTTTCTTTGACCAAAGGAAAATTACTGAAGTTTGACCACAGGAACAGAACAAAATCAGTCTGAAGGAGCAGCTGTGTTTACACATGCCTACCATAACTGCAACTGGCTGCTTTCAAGTCTTTGTAATAAAATGGTTTACAATGCAGAGCCTTGCATTTCGTTCCAGTCTTTGCACAGTTGCATGGCAGAAAGAATCCAGAAAGCTCAGTTATTTCTTACTTAGATCTGACATTCTAGACACCACCATTCCTCACTTTTGCCTAAAGCCTGACAACTGGCATATAGTATTTGGTCGTATAGTCCATACTGGCAGAGGGCAATGACAACCCATTCCTATACTGGGACCAAGGAAAGTGCAGGGATATGTCCATGGAACACTAGGAGTCTAATAGGACTTGAAGAAGACTTTATTTTTTATCTAACGCTTTCAGAAAACTGAACCATGCCAAATTTGCCTCTTAATTTTTTAAAAATGGTATGGAGATTGTTTGCTGTTGGGAAGGAGAAAAAAAAGTTTCTAGGTTATACCAGGCACTGACAGATTAGTACCTCAATATATTCAGTTCACCATCATACAAAAGTAGATAAAGATAAATCATGTTTGAATGAACTACGGTAGCAGTGCATTTTGAGACATACCTTTCTAATGTTCACTAAGAAACACAATGTGTGTATGTGCATGTACATTAAATTCTAGTCATGGCTTGAAGTCTTCTACATGTCTACTAAATTTCCTTGAAGTTGTCTTCAAGAGGCATGGCTGACTGCACACCTAATGGCACATTTTACTAGTGCTAGAATTTGTGACTACAAACTGAGAAGAAGCAAGAATGATCACTCAAATGGACATAATTTTAGAACCCAGCACCTACAAGGTTTATTTCAAGAACTGTATTAGTTGCTATATTTCCAACAATCATTGTCATTAGCTATGCTGCTGAATTGGCCTACCGGTAGTTTCAATTCAGCAGCATCTGGAAAGCTACAGATTCCTTTGTTGCATTTCTAGGAGAAAAGGCTTCTCAGCTGTTCAGGAGAAAGGGATGAAGGACTACCTAACATGCATATCTCTCCATATCTCTTACTCACAATGCCAGCTTTCCGTAACACTGCCGTTCATTTCAAGTCTAACTGAGAATCACAAAGGGAAAAATTCCTCCAGATATTTGAACAGACCAAGGACAAAACAGACAATTGGAAAGGTGGACAAATTGCGAGAGGGTGAAGTAAACCACACTGATTAGGTCTCTTAGGATCCATCGCAAAAATCACAACAAAAAAATTGCAAATGGAAAAAAAGTACTTAAACCTAGGTATATATGAACCTACTTTTTCCAGCATCAGAAGGACAGTTTTTTCAATCAGTTTTTCCAACAAATCTTTATTTTTAAAAACGTGCTAGTGATAATCTAGAATCAACAAGATGTACTTTCCAAATTTACCCTAGAAAACTATGTTAGATCATGTGATTTGCAGATTATGGATAGTCCTCAACTTATAACCACAACTGAATTCCAAATTTATTTTGCTAAGTGAGGCAATTAAGTGAATTTTGCTTCATTTTATAACATTTCTTGCCACAGCTGTTAAATGAATCGCTGTAGTTGTTAGTAACACAATTATTAAATTAATCTTCCCCATTGACTTTCTCATGAATGTTTTTTTATTTTCAAACAAACAACAACAATAAAAGACAACAACATACAACTTACATACATACCAACAATACATCAAGGAGAATAGGTTCTTTATATCCCATATACAGAATTTAAAAATAGCAAATCAATATCATAACATAATCCAAAATGAATCTAGAATATACAGAAGTCTTTGCATTTCCTGGCAAAGGAAATACCCTCTGTGTTCTCTAATTATATAACTCTCTCCCCTTTTTTATTTTATATTTTAATAGCCTCTTATCTTTTGTCTTTTTCTTAGCATTTCATTTCTTCTTTTTTATTTTCTCTCTTTTTTTTACCTTCTCAATCCTTCACTTTACTTGTTCAACTTTCCAACTACCTACTTTTACTTTCTCCTTTTTCCTTCCTTCTTTCTTTCTTCCTCTTCCACCTTTCTAAAACACCTTCTTTTCTAACATCCTCTCAACTTTTACTCCCTTTCCCCTCCTTCTCTTTACTATTCCTCACTCTTGTCTTCTGAATTCCATCCTTTCTCCATCTTCACTTCTTTTTTTCCCCTTCTTTCTTCCTTCATTTTCTCCTTCTAACCCTATCTCCCGGTCTTTTCTTCCTTCTTTTTTCTTCTTCCCATTGGCTTTCTCAAGAAGTTGCAAAAGGTGGTCATGTGACCCCAGGACGCCACCACCATCATGAATATGAAACAACTGCCAAGCATCTGAATTTTGATGAGATGACTATTGGGATGCTGCAACAGTTGCAAGTGTGAAAATGCACTTTTTTCAGTGCCACTGTAACTTTGAACCATCACTAAATGAACTGTTGCAAGTTGAAGACTACTTGTACAGTGATCATTGATTTAAAGGGGTTTGATTGAAACCAATCACTGCCATCAGGTGACAATATAAATTTTTGCTGTTGAACCTGTTGATAGACAAGGGAAAAGAGAAAGCAGACAATTTACATCAGGGTTTCCAAATCTTGACAACTTTAAGGCGGGTGGACTTCAAATCCATGGTGTGAGGTAACAGGATAATAATACATAAATAAGTGATGCTCTAATATCAAGGCTTTGTTTTGGAATATCAAATCTGGTGGCTTAGCACATATTATATGATTTGTTACTGGAATTCAGCAAGGGTTCATATTATCAGTTTTTCTTAGTGGAAGTCTAAGGAATGCTAAATGTGTATTGACAGGCACATCCAGCCTAAATATGTCTCTTCCATGACATTAAAATAAAAGTTGCCTTCTTTAAAATATTTAAGATTGTTTAAGTAAACATGGAAGCAATGTTGCAGAAGTTGGAATGGATTTCCTGAAAACAATTCTCTGTAATATAAATTAAAATGCAATTCCCATTTTAAATTATATGCAAGCTTAACTTCAAACAAAGGAGAACTCTAAATCTGCATGAACAATCTGTTGTATTAATGTGGGATAATTAGCACAAGCAGCTGGCAAATCTTAATTAACCACCATTCTTAGCTGAAAATAAGACCCACGGGGTTTCCTGGAAAAAAGAAAGCACCTCTGACTGTAACATAAGTATTATAAGATTGTCTCATAAATAAAGACAGCAATAGCGGAGCCATGAAATTCACCCAAAATTATTCTGTCACCAGAATATCTAGAAATAGCATAAGGTTCATACCTTATGCTATTTCTAGATATTCTGGTGGCAGAATAATTTTCTAGATATTCTGGTGGCTTCATAGCTTAACACCCTAAACTTTTGGTGCAGGCATCAAGCCTTTCCCCATTTGTACTAAATATTTATAAACATACCCTGGCAACATCTGTTTCCCTCCACATTTTCATTTCATGCCTATGAGAAGATGAGAGAGATTTTTGAGTCAGCTGTACTAGTGTTAAAGTAGTTTTTCCCCTTTATTCTGACACTGTCCAAGAATAGCCAAAACAATAGAGACTAAGGAGTCCTTGATGCTCGCTCAGCTTGTTTGTTTTCTTCCAGACGTTTTATTGCTCAGACTAGGTGACATCATCAGTGCTAGTATCGTACTAGTACTGATAATGTACCTAGTTTGGGTAATGAAATCTAAGCAAGAAAGCTTAGAGAGCACCAAGGAGCCCTCATTTCAACTTTGAGCTACAAATATTCTTCTTTATTGGTACAATAGACTTCCTGGAAGATGTAAGGTGACCAGCAGACCCTTGGCAATGAAAACACTAGAAGTTGAGTAGAGCAAGGCAATAAGAACATGTCTTGTGCTGGTATAGTTTTCTGCTGACACAAGGATTTCAACTTAGCAGTGGGAAAACACAATTGGCTGAATTTTCTAAGTAAGACAGATAGTTAGAGAGTATGGATTGTTTGCTTTGAGGTGAAACCCATCCAATTTGATTTATTAAATCATATTTTATGGCTTAGCATGTCAGGTAATGTGGCCAATGTTAATCAAATCTTAAATTACCAGTGTCAACACACAAAAGCCTCCTGATTCTCCTAGCAACAGATTTTCTGAGTTCTAGATTGCAGCAACAAATTGACCAGAAGAAGGCTGACTTTTAGCAATGAATAATTGTTACTTGGAGGATATTTAAAGTTTCATGATAGCTATTAAGTCTTAGTGAACTTTAACTGATAGGTTCTGAAGTCTAAATTTTGTCTCAAAAATTCTTTCCCAAAAGCCTGAAAGCATTCATCTTTTTATTCCATCTTTTATAAATAACTCAGGGTAGGAAACATACCTAATGCTTCTTCCTCCCTTACTTTTCCCACAACAATCCTGTAAGGTGAAAGTGAGTGATTGACCCAAAGTCACCCAACCAGCTTTCATGCCTAAGACAGGACTAGAACTCACAGTCTCCTGATTTTTAGCCTGGTGCCTTAAAAACTAAACCAAACTGACTCAATGTTGATATTCTGTTGCTAAAAGCTGTACAAGTCTATTTAAACAAACTTTGTCTTTTTTGTAGAAGAAATCTCCTCACATATGCCTGTATTACTGCAAATAAAGAATTGCAAGAAAAATATATATTGAGGTTAAGAACCATTGAATGAATATGAAAAATGCCCTCTGCTAAGTAGTTTTTTTTCAATATTGAATACAATAGAGACAATATATTAGATTAGTATAAGTTCCCATTTCTTGATATATTCACTCTTACTTGATATATTCACTCTTACTTGATATATTCACTCTTACTCTTATCTTGATAATCTAGAAAGGAAAATCGTTGTTCATTGTTTCTGAAAACCTGATAACTGCTTTACTCCAATTCAAAGAATTGCTGCTAATTTTGTACCTTTATATCATTAAGAGACTGAGATTTCAGTTTTCAATAACTGCAGGAGTAAATTGGGTGGTAACCAAAAAAAATATTTTGATTTACAATTAAATTATCGCCACTTTAAGTCTTTGATAGCACAGGTAGCTTCAAAGCAAGCTTAGGGGGAAATAGTTGGATAAATCATTTTTAATTCTCAGTGCCTTCCTAAATATTGATAGTCCCATTTCATTCTTAGTGAACCTGAGCAAGAATTTAATTGTTAGTCTTTTTGTACTTTGAACTATGATGCATTGCCCATCAACAAAAACTGAATCTTATTGCTTTTCTTCCTTACAATATTCAGTGCATTTAAAATGTTGAGTATCATACTGGATTTCAGGCTTTGAATCCTGGTCTTCAAAATTTTGCATTTGCAAACTGATTTGTTCCAAATTCCAAGTTAAAAGCTAGATGGCACTTTATTCCAGAGTGCCTAAGAAAAATCACAACAGTAACAGCACTCTAAATTCTCTGAGGATTTATTGTTAAATAGCCACTAAACTCACAAAAATAAAGTTATGGAAACCCAAAACTTTGGAGAAGTACAAAACATCTTTAGCAAAACATAACAACAATATTGATGCACCCCTCCCTCAACCTACCTGTCTGTTAAATAGCTATCTTAATTGTCACAGAATGCTAACCGGTTATTGAGAAGGCAAGGAAAATGCAAGCAAGTGGCTGAAATTCTAGAAGGAGGTATTTATTTGCTCACCAAATATTGTCAACCCATCTGTTGTGCTTAAAATACATAAATCATTGTACCATAAAGAAAGTGTAGAATAAAATGATCAAAATAAATCATACTAAGGAATAAAGCACAATAAAATTATGTCATTAAAGGTAAACATTCAAGAATCAATTAAAAACTAGGGTGATTTAGTAGAGGACTTGCCTTGACAGAAACAGATTACAGAACTCACATTCATACATCTGTCAAATCCCATATTTGATAAGGAAAGGATTTATCACACATTGCCACATACTATATATCTAACACGAATAGCCAAATTGGAAATGGTCATGGGAGGCCACAGAGGTTAACCACTATCGCACCACAGCAGTCCATAGTTGGATCCATGAATTTGAAGGTCTGTATGAGATGAAGTTGGCAAATTTAATCTTTGTTCAATGTTCAAACTTTAATCAAAGTTCAATGTTAAATTTTTATGTTTTTTGTACATCGCCCTGAGTTCTTCGGGAGAAGGGCAGTATATAAATCTAAATAAATAAATAAATAAATAAATAAATAAATAAATAAATAAATAAATA
>JANHFO010005903.1:172203-185354 GCA_032468095.1 Pareas carinatus | reverse complement strand
TAAATAAATAAATAAATAAATAAATAAATAAATAAATAAATAAATAAATAAATAAATAAATAAATAAATAATATGCATATAATGCAAACGCATACATCTTCACACTACCCTAAAGATTGCACATTCCATTTTTGCCATGTCTTTTTGCTTCTGGTATGAAAGAGAGGACTGGCATAGGGAAAGAGAGTTGCATAGTTCTATAAATTCGGTCGATTATTATTATTTATTAGAATTAGCAATTATTTTTTTTGTTAGTGCCCCAAGTGACTCTTCCCATGGATCATCAGAATTTCCTAGTTTCATCAAATGCCAACAGAGAAGACAGAAGGCAAGGAATACTCTAAGGCAGTGATGACAAACCTTTTAGAGACAGAATGCCCAAACTGCAACCAAAAGCCACTTATTTATCGCAAAGTGCCAACACGGCAACATGAGCCTCCCCCTTTGACCATTGATGACCCCCCCAACCTGCCCATGGCCTACCCGAGCTTGCCACAGGCCTTCTGGCGACCTACCCAGCTTCTGCCTGCTGCTGTGAGCTATGCTTCCCTCCAACCTAGATCCTCTCCGCTATCACCTTCACCACAGATTCCGCATCGCATTTGAGTCACCCACCTTACCCCAGACATGGGAGAGAGAAAAGGCTTCCATTGGACTGCTGGGCAGAATTGTAGGTGATGTCAGAAATGTCCTCAGGCGCATGTGGAGAAGGGGAGGGGTGCCCCAAATTCCTCTGGCTTTCTAATAAAGAAATCTGTGCTGGGAGAATGGCACACATGCCCACAGAGAGGGCTCTGAGTTCTGCCTCTGGCATACATGCCACAGGTTCGCCACTACTCCTCTAAGAGGTATTGCCACCTGAGACAGAGTACAAGATATTCTTTGCAATAGTGGCAAATATCTGTAGTCTGGGTCTACAGGTGAGAGTGGAGGTATGTTCTCCAAGTGGGTTATGGGTTGGTGTCCAAATGTTTCATTGCTAGGTTAGGTAACATCTTCAACGGAATTTAGGGAATGTCAGTGTTGGTGTTCTTCATGTGGTAAGTTGAACTTGTGGTGGCAGGGTCACATCAGGTGAAGGTCTAGTGTTGGGTTTTGTGAGGGGTCAGGTGTGAGTCAGAAGCAGTCCTTCAATGACTCAAATCCATAGCCCTACCCACCATCCAACCAAAATTTTGGACACACTACTTTGACAACACCTTCATCGTCATCAAATGTTCCCAAACTGAAGAAACACATCACCTATTCAATAACATATTCCCTGGGATCAAATTCACATGTGAATAGGAAACAGAAAAAAGACTCACATTCCTTGACATCGACATAAGAAGACTAGACAGCAGAGTACTGAAAACCCACATCTACCGCAAACTCACTCACATGGACCAGATTCTCAGCTTTGCAAGCCGCCACCCCACCACACACGAAAGAAGCTGCTTCCAGACCCTCTTCAGAAGGGCCAGGATGCACTGAAGCAAATACAACACTAAGAAAAGTGGAAGAGAAGTGGCTGCTTGATGTCTTTCTCCACAACAGCTATTCAAAAAACTTTGTATTTTGACACACAGCACCCAAACCACAAGGTATCGCACAGCCAAACACCATGCAAAAAGTAACCCTACCATACACAAAATGGATGTCAGAAATGGCAGCCAGAATTCTCCAACTTGTAAGAATAAAAATAGTCCACAAACCCTTAGTCACACTCCACCAGGAATTATCCAGAACCAAAAACTAGATACAGAAGAATGAAAGAAACAACGTAATTTACAAACTCAACTGTAACCATTGCAACCAATTCTGTGTGGGACAGACATCATGTTAACTGAAAACCAGGATACATGAACACCAGCTGGCTGTCAAACGCCATGATCCCAAATCCCAAATCCCTCTACCCACAAACACTGAACAACACCAATTCAACTGAAGAATCATTGGCCACATTACCGCCTGCCACGCTCACGAGTTTATTGAAGCCTGGCACTCCACAAACAATTTCATCAACAGACACATCAACTACAACCAGCCTATGAACCCCTGAGAATTCAAATCTCTTGACCCCTCACAAGACTTATCAGAACACCCTCGTCTGATATGATTCACACCTGACCCATCCCAAAACCCAACACTAGACTCTCACTTGATGCGACCCTCCCATCACAAGACCTACTGACCACATGAAGCCCTGATAAGCAGCAGAACACCAACAGTGACATTCCCTAAATTCTGCTGAAGATGTTACCTACCCTGGTAATGAAATGTTTTGAAATCAATCCACCAGCTTGAAGAACGAACTTTCACTCTCAAGATACCCTCTTTTCAACCTTTGTACAGAAAACAATTAAGGTTTAATTTTACTTCAGTTCTGATGACAGCACAATATTCACTGCTACTTCCCAAGGTTTGCAGTCTAGGTCTACAACAGTCTGCAGGTCAGCCAGAGGGTCAACAATAGCAAATTATGAAAGCAGAATTGCATCGACATACACCCAGGCTCTGTCCCTTTTGTACCTGTATCATGACATTGCACACACAATTGAGAAGAATAGAGCTTCTTTGTGAGGACACACAACTGTTTTCATCATTTTAATAAAAGCACTGGATCCTGCAGATCCTACCCTGAATAAACCAATTCATTCTAACTAATGGTTACGCCTCCCTGAACAAAATGCTCCTCTGATAACTCAGAGGCTTGCAGGATACTACATTTGGTTCTGAGTAATTTTAATTCTCTTCCTGTGACAGAATTAACCACAGGAGACTGTTGTCGCAAAAAGAGTCATTAATTTCTTGGCCTTACAGCATGGGGCGAAGAAGAAGTGACAAAGATTCTTCTCAGATTTGGTTCTGTATTATATCAGCTGCTGGTGATTCTCATCAGCGCCGGTGGAATAGAAATATCAGCCTCTTTACCAGCTGCCCAAAGCAGTTACATATGACCTTGACATATGACCAGAATTGTGACCAGAATTTCAGCTTAATTTTATGACTTTTTTTTGCCATGGTTAAGCAAATCATTGCAATTGTTAATTAATCATGCGGTCATTAAGCAAACACAGTTTTCCTCATTGACTTTGCTTGTCAGAAGCTGGCTGCAGAAGTTGTAAGTGACAATCACATGACTGGGCACACTGCAATTGTTGTTCGTACATGCTGGTTGCCAAGCACCCAAATTTTGATCAACAACTGTGGGTATGCTGTGACGGTCGTAAATGTGAGGACTGAATGTAAGTCACATTTTTCAATACCATTGTAACTTCAAACGCTTGCTAAACTAATGGTTGTAAGTCAAAGCCTACTTTGAATTCACACAAGATGGTAGGATTTAGAACTTTATGTTAGTGACAATGATCAAAAAGAAAAGATCGGTTTCCAACTGTGCAGAATTAAACTTCTTGCAGTTTCTTTCCTGATTTATCCATAAAGTGGTGGGAAATCAGAATTCGTTTTGACTCCTCATCCATAATTGTATCTTCTAGGTTTTCAAACTGTGTTCCGAGGACCCTTTGGGGCCCGTGACAGGTTGCCAGGGGGGTTCACAGACAGGTCAAGAAAAATTTGGAAAAAATAATATACATGAATTGTTGATTAGAAATTAGTTGAATTTGTGGGAATGGGGTCCGCCATGTAGCAACAGCATGTTTTGGGGTCCCCAAGCTTGAAAAAATGTGAGAACTTCTGTTCTAGAAAACCCAACATGAAATGTTTAAAATCAACTAAGGAAACTGAAAAGTCATGTCTGGCCACCAGGTGCTGATATAAGATCAAGAGTAAAAGTAAGTAACTAAAATTATATTTTTTCATCTTAGCAATTTTCCTGGTAATAGTATTCTAATAGTAAACTAATGTTTATGTGGGCGGGAGAGAAAGTTAGTTATGCTTGGAAATATCAAGAAGCTGTTTTTCCCTTTCATGCTTTTTATTAAAAGCGGTGCATCCAAATCAGCAAAGAGAGAAAGAAAAACATTGAGGGGAAATATATTCAATTGATTGTATCTGATTTATTTCCCTCCCCTCCTCATGGATTTCTGTAATAAAAAAGCTAATCACTGTGGCAGAGAGAATCTCTGGTTAATATAGTCTGGTTAATACAGCTAATATATACCTCATGACCTTTGTATTCATTGAACCGACAGAAGAATTTATTGTTCTTGGAGGATCACTAGAGATGCTTCTTCCCTAGATGTTTACTCCAAAATTGCTGTACTTTCTTCATTCCTTGTGGGAGAACTATAGGAATAACATCATTAAATCACTGTTCTCCTATTCTTTTTTTCTTTTCTTTTTTTTGTTGCTTTCCTAGCAATTCCTACCAACATCTCAGGTATATACCAACCCTAACAGGTAACAGAAGAAATAAAGAGCCTCAGGAAAAGTCCACAAACAACTACTGTATTTTAAAATGATACAATCTAGCAGATTCTTTTTGCAACAATTCATATTTTTTGCAACAATTATCAGTCACAAGACTTAATTACAGGGGCAATAGGTTCAATGTTGCAAGATCTGAAAGACCAGTTGGGGACAGACCGTCCTGTAGAATATGTATGCAGATTTCTAAGAGTGGACACTGACTTAGGGTACATAATCAATTAAAATGAGTCATAATAGATAAAGAGCGTGTTTTGTTCCACCTTTCCATAAACATTCCCTAAGCAAGGAATGAGATAGATCTCTGCCACTCCTTTTTTCACCCTAAATCTAAGAGACTGAGTTTTCCCCAATAGCACTCCTGGGCAGAGCCCACCCCTTGCAGTAGCTCTAGAAGCTATCACCTTACTTTTTGCTATCTGATTCTTTTTGCTACCTTTTGTGTTTTGTAACTAGTGGCTTGTTTGCTTTTTCTTTATTCTGCGGTATAGAAAGCAACAGGATACAACTGCTTAAAAGCATAGGCTAGAGAGGAGGCAAGGCAGGTGTCATTGGAAACAAGGGCAAAATTGGAGTTGCCAGACCATTCCAAGGACACCATAAATCACTAAAAGAAGTCAGGCTGTATAGAGTAAAGGTAGGCTAATTCAGGAAGATGGACTCTTTCGGTTACCTGGTTGCCAGCCATTCAGTGTTTCTAGGTCAATGTCAGCTCTTGGATTCAGTCTGGAAATGAAGAGGTCACTAGTGCAGAAGTTTCAGGATTTATGCTACTCTATCTGTCCATTGTTCTTGGCAGCCACACTTTGTTCCTATAGCTTCTGAATCATTCTCAAGGACGGGACAGGACAAACATTGAAAACAGTTGCATTTATTGCTATTTCTCTACATTTCAACCCACCTTTCTTTTTTCCCTGATAGCCAATGCCATTAGAGTGAAGTGCTTTTTTTAAACCCTTTATTTTTATTTGCAATAAAATGTCCTTTCTGGTTTTTTTTAAAGTTATTAAAATATTCATGCAGCGGCACTTTCTTTAAGAAGAGAAGCATTTTAGCCTAAGTTTAAAAGTCAGCTTTTATGACTTATACTGCTTTTCTGGACCATGCTTTCTTAGCAATGTGTTCATTTTAAGAACTGATTTTAAACTTATATGACAATTCTATTTAACTTACACGTAAAAGAAAAAAACAATCTATATGTGCAATTGCAAGCTATTAAATTTTAACACAACACTTAAAACATTGTTTTGAAAGAAAAACTCTAGACCAGCATGCTTAAATGCACATACTTGCATAATGGTATGCTTAACACATTGCCACTTATCTTCCCCACAACAGCAAAATGTTTAGTCACATAAAACACCAGGAAATATAGAAATAATTCAACAAATATTACAATCAATTTTTGGAAATGTTTTATAAAAATTGATAATTAGATAGGATAGAAACCAACAGACCAAGAGGTAACCATGTTAGTTTTTCAGTAACACCAATATCATGAGATAAGATTGCCAGAAAGTGAAAAAAATGTGTATGGTGTGGTTGCCAAGAAACCAACTTAGATACATCATTGTAGCCACTAGATTACAGGAGTCTCCAACCTTGGTCCCTTTAAGGCTTCTGGACGTCACCTCCCAGAATTTCTCATGCTGACTGCACTAGAAGTAAAGAACTCTTTTGGTTTTTACTTTTACCCTTACAGTACAATTGAATGGGTAGCATTTCTTTGCATTAAGTTAGTCATTTTTTTAAAATATAGGCTGCATGCCCACCACATAGTTACATGAAAAGGTTCATCTCATGAATATTTGCCTTTGATTACACATATGTCAGAAAAAATCATGCTGCTATAAGTTGGTGGCAGTCTCCTGAAAAATTAATACTGTACTAGAAATACAGTACAGCACATTTTTTTGTATAGCAACTCATACATGTAATCTGAAACATGGAACTTTACAAATTTACCTCCCTTAATGTGCCAAATGAGGCTTCTATGCTTTGAATCATGTATTGATGTTCTAGAACATATCCAAATTTCTGCTCTGATGAAAAGTACTGAAACACTATAATTTTGCATGATTCATATGTCAGTCTTTTCATTTGTGAGTGAGTGGGTGGTTCACTCAATAAATCACAAGTGAGTAAAAAATAAAAAATAAAAAAATAAATCAAAAGTGTTCGCAGTTACTCTATTATTTTTTACTTATATATTTTATGTATTTTCTATTTACATGCATACAGACCACACGTTGACCAAAAGCTGTGACAGGCAAATGTAATACATAAATATTAAGTGAATTAATAACTTCTGGTTTAAACTAATTGCCTCAGAACTAAGACAGATCATTTATAAAAGTAATTAGTTTCCTTGTCATGGATGCCAACAATAAGGCAGAAGAATTTGCAGAGCCCACAAATCTGCTATACTTTTAGGTATGCACCAGGGGGCAGTATGCTACCACATATGGCACAATCCTGGCATTTCTTTTTCTGACACGTTTTTACAAATGCAGTGAAGGCGAAAAAGACATAATATTTCCCAAGGGATCATAGTACAAATGGGACATTTACTATGGCCTCAGAGCACAAATCCAAATACATGTATAAAGTAAATATATTTTTTTCAAAATAGAAAGATGCATATTTTTTATTTTGCTTTGAACAATGTCAAAAAAAAATCTGCTACCACATTAGTTGACCAATTTGGGCCGAACTAACAATATATAAGGGCTTCCTTATATACTGTCATAAAAGCATGCTGATATACAGTTCACAATACTTTCTAAAAATGAAATTGGGAGGCATTTTATTTGGATGTTTTGCTTTCCATTTTCCACAAATCCTGCCATCATTTATTTCCCTCCTACTCACAGTATTTTTAGATCTCTCCTCCAAGTCAGATGTACTGATTTAGCACTGCTTTTGGCGAAACTGTCTTCTGCTACTGTAGGATGCAAAAAGAAGCATTCCCAAATGCTTGCAGCTTTTAAGGCATCCTTTGTTAGATCGTGACAGTGAGATTAGAGTCATATGGTTCCAGGAGGGGAAAATGAAGTGGGGGGTAAATAGCATAGTAAAAAAATAAAAACATACTTATATAAATAGAACAAACACAGGAACAGATCTGGAGCAAAAAGTATGATGCAAAGCCCATATTTATATTGTACTCTAATATTTCTAGGAATATTTGTTAGCATGTGTTGGATAGGGTCCAAGACATTTTGGAGTGCAAGGTCAATAAGATGGTATTTTTCATGTCATAACTGGTCAGGCTAGCACTTAATTTTAAATTAACATTAGTGGATATGTAGTATTTTCCTTGTTGATTTTAGATTAACATTAGTGAATACATAGTATTTCCCAGATTTTTTTTTAAAAAACTGAGTTGAAAGGTATAGAAGAGTATTCTGCTCAGAAACTGGATCAACCCTCAAAATGTGAAATCAAGTATAGTAATTCTCATGGCTACCTTTTTATTGTAGGGCTGTAAACAGCTCACAAACCAAACATATGCAAAACAGAAATGTTCTATAACAGTGATGGCGAATCTATGGAACATGTGCCACAGCAGGCACACAAAGCCCTCTTTGCTGGCACACGAGCCAAGATGCCCCAGCATTGTCCCAGAGCTGAGAATGCTCAGAAAGGAATAGTGGTGACCTCTGGTTCCGTTTCTCCCGACGAGGATGAGGCTGTTGGAACTCCGGCTACCGAAGTCCTTTTTTTCCCCATTTGGGGGGCACACGAGACTGCCCTGGAAGGGCAGCTGAAGAGGGAGGCCGTGTGGAGAACTTAATCCACACAATCCCTTTTCTCCATTGGGAGAAAAAGGTGTCCAAGAAAGCGCCGCCATTAGGGAGAGGAATGAAACATTGCAAAACTAACAACAACAGAAGCAAAGAAGACTAAAAGCTTCTGGTCTGGTGAGAACAGGCAAAACCTATTATTATGCTATACAAAAGAAAGCGTTTGTTGGCCTGATTAAGAAAAGGAAACAGATAAGCTTCCCCCCAAAAAAAAGAGTTTGAAAAAAGATGAATGGAATTCACTGGGGACTTAAACGACAAAGGAAGGCTTAAGGAGATTTAAATGGAGAACATCTGGAGGTGATTAACTTTTAACATTTCTTTTCTGTGGATTTTTGGTGGCTTAATTGAGGTAAATATAAAGCCTGCTTTGGACCCTGATTAAAACAAGTGGTGACAAAAGGGAGAGTGATGGTAGATTATAAATAAGTGCATGACCGGGAACAAAAAAATTTTTGAGGCTTGAAACTATGTGGATTATAAATGAGACTTACAAAAAATCGGACTATGGATTTGATTATTAAAATTTGGACTATAAAGATTGGACTTAATATTTTAAGAAAGAAAAATTCCTGGCTAAAATGAAGTTAACAAAAGACAAGGCACAACAAGATTTACTGCTAATAAATTCCTAGTGTGCAAGGAAGAAATGCTTAAGCTATAAAGAGAGAGGAAAGCCCAATAGAGACTTTTAGAAATGGAAAAAATATCAGGACTAAGTAGAAGAAGGAAAAAACTAAAGAAGAGGAATAAAAATCAGAGATTAAAAAAGAAAGAGACAATGTTGTTAAGAAATAAGAAGATGGAGAAATCAACAATTCTTCCAAGGATATTGGGAGGGTGTATTATAGTAATGAGGGCCATAAGGGTGGCAAATTGATTTCTGTAGTGGAGAGGAAACAGGGGAAGATCTGAAACAAAAAAGATTTGACTAAGCAGAAAAAAGTGGGGAAAGAAACTGGGAGAAAATATACTATAGGATTGTGAATTTAAGAGGAAGGAGAATCTGAATACAGAGATATTGACTAAAACAAAGGAAACCTGTTTATAGAAGTGTTTGAGGAAGAAATATTCGCCAGGAGAGTTATAGGTTAATATTGAGTCACAAGTTCTGTAAAGCTGGGTGGTAGTGCATATGAGGGAAATTGTACTAAATGTTTATTTTAAGTGATGTGCTTGATATAGAAGAGCTGAAATAGGTGGTTTATTTGAAATTATATAATTAAGATATTGATTAGTATATGGATTTATTATTAATTTGAAGTGTATATGTTAAATCAAGATGCATCACCCGCATTAAATTAGAAATTAAATTATGAAATGTATAAAATGGTAATTGGAAAATGAAGAAGGTTTTTAATGTGATAAAATTGAAAAAGTTTTGTTTAAAATCATAAACTTACAATATTGATTAGAATATGGATTCATTAAAGAATCAAAATGTATATTAAATTAAAAAGATGTAATACCCACATAAAACTAGAAATTAAACATTAGAAATGTATAAAATGATAACTGGAAAATTGAGAAGGTCTTTAAAACAATAAAACTGAAAAAGAAATTTTTTACATAATAATTAATTTTAACATCAAATATTGTAAATAGGGAATGGATATAAAAAGAGCCTTCTAGAATGATTAATTTTTCAATTTGAAAGTGAGACTAGTTGTAAACTAAGCTAAGATGAAAGAAGAACAGCAGAGAAGAGAGACAAGAAGAAGGATAAGGCAAGAGATGGGTATAATATAGAATAATAGTTGGAATAGAGAATTTAAAAGGATTGAAAGGTGAAAGGAATAGGATGGAGAAGAGGATTACTTTAAATATTTTGTAATGCTTTTTCTTGTGTCCTTGTACTAACATTTACTATTCCATATGTTAATATGATTCTGTAACAAATTCACATACCTGTCTTATACTTTCTTTTTTTGTGTATGTGTATTCACTTTACATTGAAAAGTAATAAAAAATATATTTAAAAAAAGAAAAAGGAGTAGCGGCATCAGGTAGTGACATCATGGGGCCATGTGCATGCTCAGAAAGAGAGTAGCGACACTGGATGATGACATCATGAGGCCATGCACATGCTCAGAAAGAGAGTAGTGGCACCAGGCGATGACATCACGAGCTGCGTCTCATTAGTTGCGACTTGTCCAGGCACAGTGTATAAAAGAATAGCCATCACTGTTCTATAAAATGTATTTCTTTGCTTTTTCATGCTTAGTGAACAATTATTGATGTTGTTGTATTTGTATCCTGCTTTTTATTTTTACAAATAATTTAAGGTAGTGAATATATTCAATGTATTTTCCTCCTCCAGTTTTTCCCATAGCAGCAAACCAGTGAGGTAGATTGGGCTGAGGGAGAGTGACTGATTCAATGTCACCCAATCAGCTTTCAAGGCAAAGGAGTGCCTTGCTTTCTAGCCTTGTGTCTTAACCATTAGACTAAATAATAATGCAGAACAAAATATTGCGCTTACAAATGGCATCTAAGAACTGATAAAGCATTGTGTTGCTTGCTACCGTAGAAAAATTTAGAAAGGGCTTTACCATATGTATTAACTCATTGTTTTCACCAAAGCAGCTGTGATAGACTACTGTATTCAATTCCTGGTATTCTTCTTAAACATGATGCGAAACTCATCTGTCAAAACAACACATGGTCATTGCCCATCAAAATAAAAAGAACTGCTCTAAATGGATTAGCTCTGATAAATTACACTTTCCGGTCTACTATACATCCTTTGTACAATTCTGTATAGGTAGTCCTTCACTTACAACTGTATTTGAGCATGATTGGGTGTAAGTCTTAATGATCATTTAAGATCCCCATGTGGCCATATCTAATTTTATTACTGTTTTGCAGTGATCACTAAGTGGATCCATTTTCTGCAATGGAGAATTTTTTTGCCAGATACTGGAAGTAAATGCTGTTTTTCAGCAAAAATGTTGTCAATCGTAGTCACATGAAGATAAGATGCTGCAAAAGCCATAAATGTGGGTCAGTTGTCAAAAACTCAGATACAATCATGTGACTGCCAGGCTTTCAGCCACGAGAACCACAAAGCCAGGTTGTAAGCAGCCCTGGAGAAGTCCATCAGGACTTTGAATGGTTACTAAGGGACCAATTGCCAGTCGAGGACTATCTGTATAACAAGTCTGTTATTTTTATTGTAAAGTTGCTTTATTATTAATCAAACAATTGTCTGGCCTCTTTCTTTTTTAACAGGATGCTAGGCACAATAGATAAAGAACTTGAAAGAAATTTTGGAGCTTTGTTAAATATGTTGACAGGGATGAAAATTTCATATACACAGAAATGAAAAGACCCACTACAGAAGAATGGATGATAAAGGTGATGCAGTTGGCAGAGAGGGAAAAATTGACTCTTAATTAAAGAGGGGAATCTATCTAATTTTGTTTTCATTGGGAAACTACTGTACCTGAAACTGAAAAAAATTAAAACTTTTTAGTTTTATGTTTTGACTAACTTCATTGCTATGTAAATGGCTTATAACATTATGAAAGATGTGCAAACATGATAAGTTACTCCATGCTGCTTCTTGTAACTCTTCAAGATGCTTATTATTACCCTCACCTATTTTCTAGGCAGATACCTACAATAAAGCACTGATTTGTAACCATCAATCAGTTTTATTTCCTACTAATTCCATGATTCAAAAAGCCTCCTGAAATCTGAAATTTTACATTAGGTACAGTTCCGTTGCAAATATTCCCTGACTGAGCACAACTCTTGAAATGTGTGGCGACAACTTTTAGGAGGTAGAATGATTAAATCATCTGCTTTCATATGAGTTCAGATCCAGCTTTGACACAAAAGTATTCCAATTCCTAACCTCGGTAAGGTGTGTGTGTGCATCCCTATTAATTTACCTAAATGACAGCTTTTGATATTTTTTTTTGGTCTTAATAATCTGCTTAATTTGGTGAGTTGAAAATTGGAGATAAATAAAACAGAGATTCCATCCTTACTTGTAAATTTATTTCCAAAAGAAATAAACCTATGGGGGATGTTTTAAGAGGTCCTACAATATTTCATTCTATTGTCCATGTTTTTAAAATGAGTCCTCAACCCCTGGGTAATTGGGTCACACCGGTCCATGACCAGTTAGGAAGTGGGCCATGCAAGCAGTAGGCAAGTGTACAAAGATTCATCTCTGCAGACAGATGTGCACGAAACCATTCTCACACACACACATATCAGTCCATGGAAGACCATTTTTCTTCCAAAAAAATCTGCTGCCAGAAAAATTGGGACTACTGTATTAAAATATCTACAGGGTTACATCCAAAAAACCGCCCCAAGGATAAATGCCATCAGTATGCAGATGATCCCCAACACCTAATATTGCCTTATGTGTGCCAAAGACTATCTAGAGACAACACTGGAGGGAGGGAAAGACAATAAGACAACACTATGTATGTGTTGTTTCAAGGTTCGGCAACTGAATGTATGGAGACTTTTTTTTTAGATGGAGTTGTATTCCTGAAGTACGTAGTAGAGGAATCTTCCTTGAAACAGCTTTCTCACTGAAGATTCATTTTTAAATTGAATGCCACCTATCACCATTGCAAAGAGAGAAGGAATGCAGTCACACTGACTCATGTTCTGGTAACTTTCCATTTAGGTAAAGTACTTTATCTGAGCCTGACCTTGAAAACTATCCAAAAAGCAGAACTGGTACAGAAGGCAGCTCGAACCATTATCAAGAGTCATATGGTGCTGATACTGAAAAAAAAACCCACATTGGCTGACTAGTCAGAATGTTTGTATAATTCTATAATGACTAATGGCAATGTTTTTACAAATAAATTTCATTTGGCGATAGCCAACGATGGCTGGAGATTCAAGCGACCTACCTCTGCTCTAGATATCTTTTTTTTTGTATAAAAAGTTTTTATTAGACAACAATAAACAAAATTATAGCTTACAATATGTGAAATTTTCAGT
>JANHFO010005903.1:154076-165698 GCA_032468095.1 Pareas carinatus | reverse complement strand
TCATGCTCTTGGAAAGGACTTGATAGGTGAATAACAGTGTCAAATCCTGCTTAAACATCTGACTGACTATTCAGTGAATTTTAATAATAATGCAAGTAATGCAAAAGGCTAAATTGAAATCCAGTTACCAATAGGGAGATGCTCTTACTTGCTGAGTTCAAGTACTATCTATCAGTCCCTGTGCTGCCAGACAACCACAGCAGAAGAGAACTCTGTCCATATTTGGCAGCAATCTAAACAGATGACAGGCATGGGAGAAATTAGCTCCGTGAGAAGCAAAGAGAAAGTTGTCTCCATCCTAAAGCACCACACTGTCTGTTCTACTGCTGTTCAGAAAGATTGGGGTTGGCTGGAGAGTTGGTGGGCAGAGGGAGGGAAAGCCAGCTTGGAAAAAACTAGAATTTCTCACTGCTTAAAGTAAGACACGCTTGGAAAGAGTGTTCAAGAACAGGAGGCTTAAATCACCTTTAAATATGGCCCATAGATGCCATAGTTAATGGTGATGCAAGCTTCCTCAGCTTCTCTTTGACTGTGCCCCAAACCAAATCAATATGCAATGAAGCAAACTAGATTGCACTCACAGTGCAATTGCAAAAACCTATTACCTGCTTAAAGAGGGAAACACTATCATACTCTAAGGATGACTTTAAGCTGCCTTAGTTATTGGGATGAGATGAAAGCAATGTCATGAAAACATGGCAGGGAAAAAATTAATAATAGGTGTTGTTCATTGCAGAGCTAAAGATACAAATAGGAAAGCGAAAAGCTAAGGACTGCACTACTCTAATTTCACTAATGTATGATACATTTGCCGTCATCTTTTCAGTAAACCACTAAATATAAATCCATAAAAGAATGTTCGTTTTATCATTTCTGCAGATTTTTTCCTTTGCATCAAGCCATCCATAATTTCAAAAAGCCCTCCATGCTGGCATGCTCTTAGACAACATAATAAAGAGTTTTACCTTCATACATCTGAGCCTAAATATGTCAACTACACCTCTTGTTAAACAATTTTCATTAAAAAAATATTGCTCAGAAATGATCCAGTTACACATAGATCCAGAAGCATTATCCTTTATTGTTGGAAGTTACTTTAAGTTGGATAAATTTGGAACATCTATTGAGAGTGTATTAATTTTGAGCTCTTAAAATGTTGGGGGGGGGAATGGTTTAGATCAGTTAGAAACCCTCTTCTCAATAAGCAAGGGATGTAGCTTACAGTGACTTTCACATCTGTTTGAATTCCTATCAGTTCAATTCATCTTTCATTTGTATGTGGCACATGAAACTTTCTCATCTTTTCTTATATTTTTTTTCTTACTCCTATGTCTTTCAATTGATATATAGTAGGACCAACAAGCACAGTAACACTGTAATATTTGCCTAAACAATTACCAGCTAAATACATTTTGTTCTTAAATGTGCATCAATTCAAGATTAAAAAACAATTAAATATGTTGTAAATGAGTACTGAACTATATATCCTCTTTCATATATAACATAGGCAGATTAGGGCAAGAGGAATAAAATTTAAATTATGCAACTTTTCATTCTACATTCATTATGCAAGTTATTTTAATATTTCAAAAAGATACCATAGATATTAATACATCAGTGCTCTCAAAGTAAGTCCCTGTTGATTGCATTAGTTGATTTTTTTCTATTTCACTGATATGACATGTTTTGCAATCTTTTCTTACCAACGGCAGTTCAATTCTCACTTTGGTTTTTTTTCTTCAAAAGTTTATTCCAGAATCTGAATCCATGAACAGAGTGACACAAAAATCACACACATATAGATGGAAACTTAATCATCATAACAATTAAGAGTATGAATAAAGACTGGAGCAAAGTGAGATTTGAAATTGAGCCTCACCAACTCTAGTGGGCTTTTGTTATATTTTTAATTCATCTGCTTCAATCCTTCCTTATAAATTGATATACTACTCTCTATCCTAGCAGAATGTAAACATTTAACACCAGGGGGAAGAATAAAAATGAATAATAAATTTAGTTGTGACAAACATGCTTGTTTAAATGAAAGCCTAAAATTATAGTAAGAGTTTAGGGTTCTTGGCATATGAGGCAATTTACAAGTCAAGCTCCAAATAGGAATTTGACTTCTATGATTCTCAAAGCAACTTGTGTTTTCTTTTCCAAAGAATAGACATGTTACCCTTTGACACTCATTTTGTCTTCTGCAGTACAAGACTTACTAAATTTTATGAGCTGTTAATGCATCAGACAAAATGGATTCTAGTCCATAAAAGTCCACTTTATGATTATTTTGCTGATATCGTGGAATCTTCGAGGCTCCCTTTCACTGCATCTTCCATTATCTCTTGGGGCAGTTCTCGATTTGCAAATGTAATAGAGACTGACAATTATGGTTATACATTGTGACATTCAAAACGGTGGTTATCATGTGACCAGACTCAATTTTACGGCCTTTTTGCAATGACCATTAAGTGAACATAGCAGTTATAAATTTTTTCAGAAACCGGAAGTAGACACTAATAATCAGCCACAACATGACTTCAGGGCACTGCAAATGGTTGCAAATACTGGCCAATTGCTGAGCACCCAAATGGGGTCACGTGCCTTGAGGGTCATAACTTCAAAATTTTGAGCTTTTGGGGGTGGGAGTTCATTGTAACTTTGAATGTCACTAAGCGACCAGTTGTAAACTGAGAACAACTGTGCCTGTATATATGAAGCATAAAAATTGTCCTTATAAAAATGATCCTCCTACTTGCATGCATTTTTTAAAAGATCTAGATCATTTTTCTGAGTATTGTTCTGTGCAGCTGTTGCATTTCACCACCTTCTTTTAAATGTCATTAATTGTTTCTGTTTTGCACAAAATTGTTTAACCCCCAACTTAACAATATTGAATTAAACAGGATCAAATTTATAGTACATAAAATCTGCAGGAAGTATATAGTTCTATGTGGATGAATTGCCTTAGGATGAAGACAAAATTCTGTACATATTAGCACAGTAACTGGGAGGTGGTTGATGAGGTTTTCTCTACCAAATCTGCTATTTGTTATGACCCAGGTCGCCAACTCAGGTCTCCATAGAGTTCTTTATTGTAGGCATGAATGGGCAAAAATTAGGAACCATGGAAAGGAACCAGAGATCACTTCCAGGCAGAAGAACACCAAGATGACATTGTGTATGAACATTTCAGCTTGAAAGAACAAGTAAACATCCATATCTTTGGAGAACCTATTGAGAATCTGCCCCACAGGCGTGATGTCAAAAAATTTTATTGGGCAATGAAGAATCCATTGGAAGAGATCATCATGCAGCCTGGACGAGGCCCACAATATCCCCTTGACAAAGACAGCCCCATGAACAGCCTTCAAAATCAGCATGACATCCATGAAATGTGTATAGTCATACCCGCATAGTAACACATATGA
The DNA here is from genome assembly GCA_032468095.1 of Pareas carinatus. Lineage (NCBI taxonomy): Eukaryota > Metazoa > Chordata > Lepidosauria > Squamata > Pareidae > Pareas > Pareas carinatus. The sequence continues at coordinate 162,267 of JANHFO010005903.1, read as the reverse complement.
GGGTTATCTTTAATTCCGTTGCTCACCACTGTTTCATTCTCCAGCACCAAAGTAGAGTTCAATTGCCAAATGCAGAATCCAAAGACCAGGTGCAAGGCCACAGGTCAAGGTCCAGAGTGAAGGTTCACAGGGCAAAGGCACAAAGTAAGGCATAGGCAGAAACACAAGTCAAGGCTGAGGTTTTTTTCCAAGGCCAGCGGAATGCATGCCAAAGCAAACAATTGCTCCTGACAGAGGCAACCTCGCCCAGCCTCTTCTTAAGTCAACCTAAGCCAGGTGTTCCTTATGAGGAGGGGCAGGGCGACCTTCTCATAAGCAACCTCGCAGACCTCCTTTGATCTCGCCTCCACTCTACTCTATGTGCCCTTGGATCAAATGAGGGATTCAGCTGTTCGTCATCAGTAGGGATCTGCCATCTTTCATCATTGCTGCTTGTCTGCAGTTGATTCTCCCCCATGTCTGTGAGGGCAGACAGTTCTTTGTCTGGTCTATTCCAGGGGAGAAGTAACCATCCCCATTGAACATCCCTTCTCTGAACCATGATCCGATGGGGTCATGACACTGTTTAGGAGGCAACTACAAAAATATTCTGGCCTTTTTGGAGACCTGGCTCTGACTAAATAACCATGAAGAGTCATCACCATTCTTTATGTTCCTAAGCAGGAAATTTCTCTTCCCAGCTAAGGACAGGAAATATTATGTCCAAATAACTCACCAAATTGTTCAGAATAGGAAATTCCCTATCTAAAACATATTACATTCCTATAAATCCACCCACATGTGACAGATCAGTTTGAAGCAATGATCAGATAGTTCCAAAACTATTATTACACATGAAAAATTAAGTCCAATCTGCTTTCCCTGCATTTAGCGTAATTACAATTAATTTTAAGAGAAAAGGTTACACAAAAGTGTGAAAAACTGACATCTAGTTATGACCAAACTGGTTATAGGAATAGCAGCAATGGGATTCTCTATGGTTTATCATTGTCTTTCCTTTGCTCTCTCTCTTTTTTAAAACAAACATCATATTTGTCCATATTTTTCAGTTGTATACGTCACATTATTAACAACAGTGATAATTTGCAATGTCTCTAAAAAAGATACACATTCCAATTCAAAGTTGTTGTTTTTTTTTAAAAAAGTTTCTATTTCAAAAGAAAAGTACCAAGGGTTTTTTAAGAGATCAATAAAGCCTCCCTTAAAGAAGCTACCCAAGATACTAGACTGAAAACAAGATATTTAGTCTTCTTTTATTGTATTGTTTTGATTTTAATTTATAGAAAATAAGTCATTTATCAAACATAATTACTGTTCAGTACTGTTCAATTAGATAAATAGAATCAATCTTTTCTATAATACCAGGTGCTGTCACCTTAGGAAGAGGATACATTCAAAGATAGCATGAGGAGTTGACAAGAATTCTCACTTTAGATGCTACTAGATGTACCAAGAATGCTTTGTTCACAAGACGAAACCTGCCTTATCTTGAAAGATAGGAAAACCTGTCCCAGGTAGTATTCTTAAACTTATAGGCCTATAAAAGAGCCATCAATGGCTCAAATGCCTATAGATTTCTCCATTTTGCATTTCACAAATCAAAACCAGAATTTCTGTTAACATGTGCAACCATCTAAACTTCCCAAGTTTAAGGGCGAAAGATTTATACGATCTGAAGAGAAACCAGAGTTCACAAAGTGATTCACAAAGACTCTGATATGCTCTTTATTTTAGGGCCCAGTGTTCATTTCAGATATCCAGAAAGGTGTCCTAAGCTTCTTCCTTTTTTAAGTACCTATTTAACGTCATGTTACCTTAATGTTATTTACTTTAAACAAAAACTTACTTCAAAATTCTTCAGCAACTTAAATGTTCTAGACTTTCTCAAAATAAGTCTTCTAATGGCATTGGTTAGCATACATTTACTAGAGCAAACCAGAGACACAAGGACAATCAAGAACATTTAGCAGCACTAAAACTACTATTCTCTGGGGGTTTTCAAGAATAAAATTTAATGCCATTAGTGTGTCAGCCCTATCTATAAGCCACTTTATCCAACGAAAGTAACTGGATTTCATATCAAAGCCTCAGCTTTTCTAAGAAATGTATATGTGCCTATGTTACAATGTATTCATCAATAAAATGCAGACTGTATCATTACATGATAGAGTTACTTGTTTTTTGTAGCTTTGTACATTGATGAAACCTAGTTACATTTAGTAACGTATGTTACAACGTATGTTCCATGTATACAACATGGAAACCCAACTAGTTGCAGCTTATTCTATATGAACCCAGCTTCTATAGCCAAATAGTCATGGAATGTTTTGCCCATTCATCAAGCTGCATGCTACAGTCTTTAAGGAAATCTGAAAAAATCACTGTTTCCACTAACAAGTCTTATGAGTTTGCTAAGGGTCCCATAGGAACAGGACTGATCATGCTTTACAGTTTAGAAGTGATGTTTCAATGCTTATCATGTTAATTTTGTGTTTTCTACTTTTTGCATATATGGTACACAAATCATTTTGAAAGGCTTTTGGTCCTGAAGGCAGTCTGAAACTATCATTTTTAATTTTTATTAATTGTATCTTATGATTGTAATCACTGTTTGTCAATTACAGCCCTATGAATGTACTATATGATTCTTAATGTATTTTAAGATTGTAATCTTAAATCTTAATCACAATTTGTCAATTATAGCCTGTATGTAAAAATAGAGTATGTACACCAGAGACAAATTCCTTGTGTGTCCAGACACACCTGGTGAATATTCTATTCTGTTCTGTTCTTTTAAAATAAACCACAGGCATCGATGAGCAAAATCATTACATTGCACTTTTGAACCTAACTTCAGAATTCAAGTCTGGAGATAAAAACTAAATATTTGAAAACCAGCATTGCATAATAAGTAAAGTTGCCCTATTCAATTTAGTACCTTAAAAGTTAGAGAGTTCTAGTCCCAATACAATTTGAGGTAGGAAGGGCAGTGAACTATCTGAAATGAAACTATAATTAGCACTATATATATTTCATAATAAAGTACCTTGATTTTTTTTTTATTTCATAAGACTACCAACTTTCAGCCATTCCCACTAATTTGGAATCTGCAAATAATCATGATCTACCATAGAGGGTTATTAGAGACAAAACATAGTAAGTGCATCACATATTTTCAATATTTGACAGAATTATATAAATATTGCCATTTATTAGTTCACCTGAATAAAGGGAGTATCCAAATCTCACTATAAGACAGGACCTATTGAAACTGATATTTAAATAAGTGTAATTAAATTTAGAGAAATAAACAAAGCAAAAATACTGTATTACATTAATTATAAGACACCATAGATTATAAGATGCACCCTTATCTTTCCAAGTTAGAAATAAGTTTTCTTTTAAATGCAGCATCAAAGTGAATTCTATGCCAACTGCGCAGCAGCCAGAACTGACTGAAGGGCAAGAATGGGGTTAATAAATAGGTCCTGCCCTGCACTTGCCAAGGTTCCACACTTATTCTTGAGCCAGTTCTGGCAGCAGCTGCAGCAATGGCTGCTAACTCACCCCCACTTCCTGTTCACGAGACTTTGGTTGAATAGGCACAGATTCTTGGAGCATGCCCTTTACCTTGGTAAGACGCCAACAAATATAACACACACCATGAATACAGACACCAAAATACGGAAAAACATGCATCTTAATAATCAATGTAATATGGTAATATTAAAGACTTAAAGAAACCAGGTGGAAGAAAGTCATTCTAAAGCAAAATGAACAGCATGTGCTTAAACCTGATGGATATATGTTGAGTTTATTCCAAATAAAAGAGTTAGACCAAATAAGTCCTTTTCATCTCAAAATATTAAAAGGTACTATCCAAGAATTTTGTAGAATTATTTTTAGTGGATTAAATTGGCACATCAGAATCTATAGATAACTATTTCACATTTTAGAATTACTCTATGTATTTTTTACAGGCCTACTTCAAGATCCAACAGCTTCCTGCTATTAACATTTAATCAGAATACTCTTTTAAGTAGTCTAAATCTAGTCTACCTATCACATGACTCACTAAAATAAACATATTGTGGGAAACAAACATATGAATTGCATGTATTCTACCAACTGCTACACTTGAACAAGGCTGAATCATGTTTGCACAGTATCAGCATCTATATGTTCTGCTTGAAGAAAGAAACTGTACTCAGAAAGAAACTTGGGCACAAGTTTCATATATTTCAATGCAATTATAAATGAAAACTACCTTCCCAAGATGAAAGTACACTTTTCAAAACTTTTAAGACTTCAGCCTATATAAAAGAATTGCAAAAAAATATCAATAGATTATTAAGAGAAAATGTTTGATTGATTGAATTCACAAATAAAACAGAGAAAATAGTCACAAATTTTTATTTACATTTTACTAGAGAACGGATTATCTATAAACCTATACTGCAGAAGTAGGTGCTGAATGCAAATTTCATAATTTTACATTGTATTATTTTATATTATTGAAGACTAATATAAAATTGTATTGATGTCCTAAATATGACTTTTTGTCTATGACCTAAGGACCTAATTTAAGCAGCACTTTTCACAATCACCATAGGAATCCATAAGTGTATGCTATAAAGATATTCATTAAAAGGCATGATCAAAATATGTATCTTCCTGCTTAAACCTATATATATATCAAAGTAGAGGTCCTTTATAAAGGTATAACCGCCTATTGAATTTTAAATATGAATTAATTATACCTTTTTTGATATTGTTTAAATATTAGAACCAATTTTGTCTAGTGATTAAGACACCCAGACTAGAAATGAGTTCTAGTCCCACCTTAGCCAGACCAAAAGCTGTGGGGAGGACCTTGGATTGATTATTATGTCTCAGCCCAACTCACCCCACAGGGGTTGCTGCTGTATTGAAAATAGGGAGGAGGATGGTGTACTTGCCACCTTGACTTATTTTCAAAAATAATAAAAGGAGATTCAAATAAATATTAATTTTATTTAACAATCATTTTTATTAATAGGCACTTTTATTAAAACTAGATAATTCAGGAAGAGCTGGTCTAGTAACCTAAGTGCTAAATATAATTTTCCCCACAACACATTAAATATGAACTTTTAAAAGTTCTCATAGTGTTCACAACTAAGAGGTTGAAACCAAAATACCTATTATTTAAGTAATTAAGAAGCAAACACATTCAATGCAACACAATCATTTAATTCAGAAACATAGATAGTACATCACAGATTCCTGAGCAGGTTTATATTGTAACAAAAACTTGTCAAGCAATTATATAACTAATCAATTCTGTAACAATTTCAGTTTTAATAAAAGTTTACATTCAAAGGCAATTAGTAAACTTCATTTTTTTAGTAGCACCAATATGTACAATCACTAAGACAACTTGAAATTAACAATTTACAGCATTTTGTCAAGTTTCTTCTTTCAGATTTCAAAGAGGGCATATAATTAACGTCCAGATGCTGGGCTATTTAAAATACCAGAAACTAGAAAACCAAATTTCAAGAGAAGGAAGGTTTTGTTTAAACACAGGAATATACTTAGTGTTTTTGCATAACCACTAAAGAAGTGCCACTTTCCCATAAGAGTTGCTTCCAGCCTTTCCATCCTATTTTGTTGAAAGCAGCTGGCAGTGACGTGTCCACCTGAGTTTTAGGAGTTCTGTATTAACTCCTTGGCTGCTGCAGCTCCTGGAGAGAAAGTTCTGTAGTGCACTGACTTCTATTATAATCAGAGTCAAAGTGTCACAGAACTTTCTTACCAGAAGCCAAAACTTTTTCTACTAAAGGAACTTCATCAGCTGCGAGGCAAGGCATCGATTTCTTGCCCACTACAACAGAAATAAAAGAAAAAAGCATATATTATTCAGACAGCAAGGTACACAAATTGATATTTTTAAAGAAAAGCAAAGAATATGACCAGTCCCACTTTACAACTTATGTGTATTCCGCTTTTGGCCCCAAAAGAGCAGCTAAATTATTGCAATCAGACAATTATTCCTAGCTTGGTTCCTAAAAGACTCTTGCTTAGGCTCAGGTATGTTCCAGTCAGCTGCTACATGAGATGATAGATTTCTGCACTGGTAACTGATGGCACGATGGAAGTAAAAACTAGCACCCATATGCTCTAGGAACAGAGTTTGCCTCAGGAAGAAAGCAATAAAGCAGTTATGTGAAAGATTCCATTAGGCCACGTAGGCATCAGCCACGGAGACAAAAGTATACAACACCTAAGGAAGAATACCTACGCTTCCTTTCTCCTTCCTACCATAAGCTCCGAAAATCGAAACTAACTCTAGAAAGCATGACCGGCAATCAAACCGAGAAAGAGGAAGTTCACCTGCTTCCCTCTATACACCGATCCAGATGTATAGAATAGAAGGGGATCCCTTTGCATCCAGGAATTGACCTGCTCCTATCCCCATCCCAAACGATCCTAAGCACGCTGAGGCGACAATGGGAGTTTTGCCTGCAGAAACGCGCCGGCACAGGAGACAAGCCCACCACGCTGTATAAGAGTGGGTGGTGGATCAGGAAAAGGAACTCACCCGCTTCGCCTACTTGGCACCTGGAGCAACCGGGACGCCCAATGCAACAAGTCCGCGCGGTGTTTACTCCAACTATTCTTGCCACAGCAGCGCCCGCCTTCCCTGCAAAAAGAGAAATAGGAAGAGCCCGGGTGATGTGTAGCGGGGCTGCCGCGATCCGGACTTCTCGCGGCGGTGCCGCAGCCTCCTCTTCCGATCCGTGGTTGCAACAGCAGCGGCTGCTACGGCAACGGAGCGGCAGCTAAGCAGTGCCCCTCCGGCCGTCGCGTTCGCCGTCATTGCCCATTCCTTCTTTGCGCCCTCTCTGCATTGCTCTGCTTCCTCCGCCTGCCTGCTCGCAAATGCCCGGTTCCCGCGAGCTCCGCTCCATTTTGACTTTTGCCGACGTGGAAATTTTGGGTTTGGAGACGAGCTACGCTCTTATTGGCTGACGGAGGGCAGGGTCGGAGGTCACGGTTGCTGTAGCTGCTCCGCGCCAAGGAGTCTCTCTTTTTTATCTGTCTTAGACAGTGGGAAGAAGGGGGCGGGGCAGGAACCGGAGCCTCGAGATCACGGTGACCCGATCAAGGCTGAGAGAGGTGCGAGTGGGAGGCAGCACCTGCGTGAGCGATGAGCGCGCCCCCGCTCCCTGAGCTGTTCCGCTGTCCCACCGAGAGGACTGCCAAGGCGGGAGGAAAGGGGAAAGGCAAGGACGATGTGATGTTGGTGTGGAAAGAGCCAAACGGCTCTGTCCGAACTTTGGGGTGACCAGCGGATCCTGTAGGGAGGGTCCGAGAAGCAGGGCTGTTAGAAGGATGGGGGCCGAGGAATGGCTGGCAACTTACTTTGGGGCGAAGGGCGTAGAAGAGGTGTGGCAAGCTAACCCAGGTGACCAGAAAAGAGAAAGCAAGGTATCAAAGAATTTTGGGATCCAGGTAGAATCTAGGCATCTTGGTGGACATTAGCCAGCAGCATGCTACAGTTGCCAAAAAAGCCAGTGCTGTTCTAGGCTGCATCAACAGAGGGATACCATCTAAGTCACCTGAAGTGATAGTACTGACTTATATTGCACTAGTTAAGATCCCACCTGGAATAGGGCAGTGATGGCGAACCTATGGCGCACGTGCCACAGTAAGCACGCAGAGCCCTCTCTGTTGGCATGCAAGCCAAGTCGCCCTGGCATCGCCCCAGAAATGAGCATTCTCAGAAAGGAGTAGCGGTGCCAGGTGATGATGTCATGGGGCCATGTGCATGCTGAGAAAGAGTACCTATGCCAGGTGATGATGTCACGAGCTGCGACTCATTAGCTGTGGCTCGTCCAAGCACTTGGTGTCTAAAAGGTTAGCCATCACTGTTCTAGTCCAATCCCCTGCTTGAGTATGAGACTTGATACTATTACAGACCAATGACTATCCAATCTCTTCTTGGAAAATTCCAGTGATGGTGCACCCACATCTTCTGGAGGCAAACTGTTTCACTGATTAATTGTTCTCACTGACAAGAAATTTCTCCATAGTTCTAGACTGAATCTTTCTTTGGTTTAGTTACCATCCATTACTTCTTGTCCTGTCCTCTTCACTAGACTAGACACACCTAGTTCTTGCAACTGTTCATTGTATGGTTTAGCCT
>JANHFO010005903.1:107381-121900 GCA_032468095.1 Pareas carinatus | reverse complement strand
TGACCTCCTACCTTCTCTGCTGTTTTAAAATTGTACTTATCTATGGTCAATTACCAATGAAGTATCTATAACAATAAAATCAACACATACAAGAGGCCTCCGATACAATGAATAAGATCTATATAGACCTGACAGTTAAAATTTATAATATGCAGCAAACAAAATAAAAAAAAATAGAATTAAGACAAAAGATTGTGATACTGTTCCAAGATTAGAACATCTTTTAAAAAATTATACCAGTAGGTGCTGATAAGAACTTGGTATCTCTATAATAGTAGGGTTCTGGTCTAAGAGAGGAAAAAATTCATTAAAACTTGATTTCTGCTTGAAATTGGTAGATATATTATGGTGTAAGATTTCATTGAAGGCACAATTCACTAAGGTTTGACGTTCATTCTGATCACAGAGACTATTTCTCTTGTCAAAACAGAAATTTGTAAAACCTACTATTAAGGCTGTTTGGGATAGAATATTAAAATGGGCTAAAAAAACTGCATAGTTGGTAGTTTGTAGGTCTGAAAGATTTCTAGGAACAAACCCATCCTTACAGATTGTCTGTACACTCAAGTATATCTGATGTGAAAAATTGAAGGTGGGTTTTTGTGTGTGTGCGAATCTAAGCTTTGTCTTTGTCTGGAGTAGACCTAAAGCAGGAAAGAGTAGATAAAAAGGCTGGAATGTCAGCTTACTGCTATCTTGATGTGAAGTTATCAAGAATAGTGATGCCAATGGGCCATTAGACATTTGAGTCAACCAGAGTCAATAAACACAAAACCAGGTCACTGTTATTTCCACTATTATTTGGTTCTATTTAATCTCTTGATAAAGAATTCAGAATGTTTGCAGATCAGGACTACTATATATATTTAAATGCAATCATGTCAGGTTCATGTTAACCATAATCCTGCAAAAAAATTAGTAGATATTTTTATTATATTAAAATATAACAATTATGAAGCTTTCCTGCAGAGGCATTTTTTGTATACTGAGATTTTCAAAAGTAATGTTTACAATATCCAGGTTCTGAGTTTAGTAGATTCAAAATAAATGTATTTTCAGTGTAATTTCAGCGATCCATTACTGCAAAATGGACTGCCTGTCCTTATATCTCTATGTTGGTACCTATTGTAACCTTTTTAATATTTAAATATATAGTAATGCCAATTTTGTACAAATATTTGAACATTCTACATGAGTTTTGAATTGCAATTTTTCTTTGAGTCGTCCTACAAACCTAAAACCATTTTCAGCAGTGATATAGATTTATTTTTTATGTTCTCTTCTGAATGTATACTGAAATTATACCTTAGACAAGCTATTGTAATTCTTACCAAGAAAATAGTCGATGCAAAAAAGTCCAGTAAATATATTGCTTTTAAATTGTACTGTCCCATTCCATTTAAACCCCTTCTTGACATATATTGTACTTTGCTATAATACTGTACATTATAGGAACTTCGCAAGAAATCCACAATTTAGTATAAACGTATTAATGTAGATTTTCAGATATAAAGATGATTTTATATATAAATAGTATACTATTGCTGGTTTACCGACTGCAATGGCATTTTGAACAAGTATTTACTTGGCTCTATTTCCACTCGTTGCTCCTATACTAAGCTGTAAAACAAGTTTCTCTACCTTAAACTAGAGCAATCTTTCAAGTGGTGCAAGAGATGAGTAATTTTTAAAGAGATGAGTAATTTTTCAATGTAGTTAATACCATGTTTCATGAGAATATAAACTAGAGTGCTGGAAAAAAGAGAGAAGATCCACATTGTTTGAGACATAGCTTCTCTGTTCTATCAAACAGGTTCGTATCAAACACCATAAATAAAAGTGCATATTTGCTGATTGGTTAATTTTAAATATTCCTGCCCTTCCCCTTTCAATTCCTAGCTAAACATGTTAAAAATCCACTTATAATAATATACAAGACCATAGAAATTTCCAACAATATAAAAAATAAGTTTTATTCCTCCTGCAAAAGCACAGGTAAATCAGAACTTCTGCATACCTAGAAGAAAACTTGCTTATTGTGCCCCAATTGATGATTCTGTAGGGTATCACACCATGGGTACCTGTTGTATGAGAGCCCTATTAGTCTATTGAATTACTATAGACAAGGAAGCCTTTCCAACATCTTTTAACCAATATTGGGTTTGGAACGTATGGAGTCAACAAATCTACTTAGTGCAAAGAGCATGAGTTCTGGTCCAGGTATGTGAAAATTGTTCTGGGATCTATCGATTAATAAACTTCTAGTGTGAGGGTTCTGTCATTTAAATGCTGTATCTTGCTTTACTTCTGAATGTTTGATTTAAATGATTATTGATATATGAATTAAGTATCTTTTGTAAAGAAAATATTTAGATATCTTACTGCTTTTTCCTACATTCACATTTTGAGAGCCTGGCACTACAAAGAGATACTTAAAAGAGCAGTGGAATGAAATGTCATCTACAATTTTCTACAATATAGTATTGTGAATTGGATATTTCACATTAAATATAAGATGCATATTGCTTTTTTATTAGAATATATTCAATAGAAAAGGCTTTTAAAAAGTTAATTATTCATCATAAATATCTACTTGAGATGTTTAGGTCATTTTGTACAAAGAATGAATAAAGCATGTCCTCTTTAATTTTCTAACCCAAAATGTTGGGGAAGATCAGTAGAAGCAGACTGCACGTTATACTTTTAATTTTTTCAAGTATCAGTGATCATCAGATTTGTCCTGCTGAAAATATTCTTTAATAATTTTATTTTTTTCCATTTATAGGTTTTAGATTTAAAAGGAAGGCAGGAATATTTGGAATGCTGCTATTTGTTACCAAAGAAAAATGAGCATTCTGAAACTCAAGAGGAAGGAAAACAAGGACAGTGCAATAAGAGTAAACAAGCTGGTTGGAAGGAAAGGGAGAATCTCACTTCTATCTCCTTGGTGAGGATAAGGCACAATTGTAATTTTTTCTTCTAGCAATTCACCATAGCAAATATTACTCAATTCACATTTGCTGATTTCTGGCATGGTTTTGGGAGAAGGAAAACATAATGGGAAATGGAAAAAAGAAAAGTGATAATTGCTAAACTTAAAGGGCATTAAAGAATTTGAAAATGAAGCTGTATCTATTTCTCTATATCTATATTAATCAAACTTTCTCTTCAGAACTTCTTAACGTAGTTGACTTACCATCTTAAACCATATTTTATTTTTTAAAAATTCAACTAGCTATAAATTTTTAAAAACCATGCATTTTGTAAATTAAGCACATTTATTAATCCCTATTCTTTTTTAGAAAGACATCCTGGTCTTCCGAAAGTGTTTGTTCAGTGGCTTAGTAAAGGTTGATATATTTGTATAAGAGCTATATTTCCCATGCGACTTTTGTAAATTTCTTATATAAACATAATTGAAAAATAGTACTAAGCTGTTGAGTATATGAAAGTTGATCGAAAGTGGTGGGGAAATTCAAATGACCAGTTATCGTGCACTGAAATGCTTAAATATAGCAGAAAATGAGTTTGTAAACGTGATCAAATCTTTAAAACCTGCTGCTTGAAACTACCACTGTAGATTTTAATGGGTTGAATTCAAGACAGATAATTTATGCATTTTATATATTTTTCCATTGGTCTTTTAAAATTTGATCCAACTATGTAGGCATTCTTGTAATTTCATTATTTTGTTTATGCAACTTAGTAAATTAATAGCTGCCAATGAGATTATTGAATTGTTATATTCATAACAAGTATATCTTTTAATCTAATTGTTTTCAACGTCATTCCCAACAAACAAAATATAAGTTAGAATGAAAAGGTAATGCAAACAATAAAAGTTGTAAAGCATTAACAGGTGACACATTCTTAGCAAATCTAAGAAATCTATGCATTGGCAGGATTCATTTAATATTTCAGTAGGCAAGTTTAGAAGCCCTAATCACTAGGCTTTTATTTAATGCCAAGCCAAAAATTAGAAACATGAGTTTGTAAAGGGGTATGAACCAGGTTTGTCAGCTATTCTCATTTCAACTTTAAATAGCCCCTTATGGCTTCGAGGTGTACAGATTTTGCTGTATCTTGTATTTGTTTTGCAGAATTACATCTATAATTGAGTTTACTTACTTTCCAGTTAATATCCCTTTCTGGAATTATTTTGGAACAAGTGTGAAAATTGTGATCTTGAACAGAGACAATTTTAAACTTGCTTAAAATGATGTATATGCTAGTTGAAAACAGCTCGTTTTCCAAAACTAGTTTACTTTTTAAAGAAAAACTAGTTTTGTCTGCCAATTCTTGTTATACTAGGATCAATCTATTTTGTCATCTAGCTGCTCCAGATAGGTCAAGAGAAGAATTTTGTATCAAAGTAGCTGCCACTGTTACTAATATATCCTATTCATTTGGGATACCACTTTAAAGGCTGAATATGAGGTTTATAGCTTGTCCATGTCTCATATGGAGGTCTTTATTAAAGTTTTATAGCAATCTAATTGACATCCATGTAGTCAAAACTATGGTTTTCCCAGTAGTAATGTATGGTTAAGAGAACAGGATCATAAGACAGACTGAGCGCTAAATAATTATTGCTTTCAAATTGTGAAGACTCTTTTAGAGTCCCTTGGGCTACAAATAAATCAGTTGATCCTAAAGGAAATCTATCTTAACTGTTCCTTGGAAGGCCAGATACCACAAATGATATTTGTCTAAATGGCCACCAAACAAGTCATTGTAAAAGATCCTGATGCTGGGAAGGATTTAAGGTAAAAGGAGATGGGGGATGGCAGGTAATGAAGTGGTTAGTGTTATTGACACAACGAACATGAATTTGGGCAAACACCGAGACAATGGAGAATAGGGTGTCCTGGCGTGCTAATGGTTCATGGAGTCATGAAGAGTTGGACACAACGTGACTGAACATAACTGATATTCAAGCTTTGGCTGCAAACATTCCACAACCATTCAAAACAAGTTAAAGGCAAACCCCAAACAGCCACTGTATTAATAAATACTTACCCATCACCTAGATCCAAAGTTTCAATGAATAGCCTGCTCTTTAATGTTGTATGTAAGTCAGTAAGGGCTAGGGCCATCTGAATGTCAAGGAGTGGGCTGCCATGAATAGGACAGATGATGTAAAAGGGCACTCCTTCTTGGTTTGATTATATGATAATGCACGATTCAGGGGATCTAGAGCCTTAACGGAGACATAATTGAAGATGGGCAATCCAAACAAATATATCCAATCTTGCTTGATGAGGGGTTTCGTAAGTAAAAAATTTCCTGAATTTCACTGGTTAATCCATCTATTTGCCAATGTTTTTACCAGAGGAATGTAGATGTACCAACACACATTGCTTTAAATCATTTAGGCACAATTCATCACAACCAACTTTTTCACTTCATTCCAACATTTTAAAACTATAAATTGGTCAAATAGCAGCCTTTACTAAAGAAGTCTTGAGTTGTAGAGTTCCTATGCTGAACACTGGTCCTAATGCAGTCCCAAATACTGACCAATTTCAGCATGACAAATATAAAGATGGTACACATCTTTTTCTTCAAGACAGCAGAAAAATGCTGTTGACTGTTTTGTGATTTTGACTGTTGCATCCATTGAAGTCCTGTAGTAAATATGTGGTAATAAATTGAAGACCCCTATGAAAATAATAATTGACTGTTCTGTAAAATCTTTGAATTGATGTTCAGCCTGGTAATATTTTAATATGATTTGCATGATTTACCTTTAACAAACCTTTGTTTTGTACCCTTTCAGGAACAAGTAAGCAGCAGTGGCGATGTGAACTTGACAAATTTTCAAAGCCCTATAGATTTGGCCCAAGCCATTAGCCATGATGTGAGCCTTCATGATGCCACAGTGATGGGATCAGACCACCCTGATTTAATTGCAGAGAGGACCTTAAAGAGACTTTTACCCAACTTAAAAACATCTTCAACGAACGAGACCAATGCATTAGAATTATTTGCAAATGATAATTGCTGCAGAAATCTTACAAATCAAGATTTCTTTTTCAGCCTGAATGAAAATGGATACGAGAAAATACATTTAACATCATTAGCCATGGAAGAAAATTTTGATTTTACAGAAACTTGTCTTTTTGAACAAGATTCAGATTCTGGACTTTCTTTAGACTTAAATTATAGTAATGCATCCCTTGTTTTTTCCTGCAACAAGGATGACAACTTTGGCACATCAGATGACTCAGGACCTGTAGAAGACAGTTGCCTACAATGCTGCCATACAGAGTATCAAAGCAATTATGACCATGGTACAAAATTACTAATAGGTGTATTCCATGATCACACATACAATCAGGATTTACAACAGTTGACATTTTCAATGTCAGAGGATTACTTCAGATGGCCAGAAGAATCTGAAAGAACTGAAAATGAAAACGATACAAATCTAAATGATGAATACCAGGCAAAAGCTCAGAGAATTCCATTCTCTGTTAATGATATAGTGACCTTGCCTGTAGAGTCTTTTAATAGTATGTTATCAAGCTACTACCTAACAGATAATCAACTATCACTCATTCGTGATATAAGACGGAGAGGAAAAAATAAAGTTGCTGCTCAAAACTGCCGTAAACGTAAATTAGATGCAATTATGAACCTGAAAGATGATGTTTATCATCTTCAGATGCAGATGGAAAAGCTTGAGAAACAGAAGGCACAATACAGAAGATCAATTAGCAATATAAAACAAAAACTGAATGATCTTTGCTGGAACTTTTTCAGTAAATTGAGAGATAACCAAGGGACAATTAATTCAAGCCAATGTGCCCTTCACTGTTGTGGAAATGGTACTATACTGATTTTACCTGAAAAGATCAATCAGGAACTCCCAAACTGAAATTATAACGATAGACAAACATTTAGAATGTTTTGATAATGGTGTTTAAGGATTGCATTTGCAAGAAGCCAGAAGAAAATAAATGTGAATGAACGTATCCTTGCCTTATTTGTATACCGTTTTAAATAATTTCAACCCAAGCAACTTTAAAATTTTATATTTGTTCTGCATAATTTATTCATCTTACAAATGGATGACCACAGAAAATCCTATCACCTCCAATTTCACTAGTTACAGTTAAGGAAGTTTTTAAAAGTAGCACAGAAATATCACTGCTTTTGATGTACATTAGGACAACGGATGTCAATGAGAATGATCCATGTAGGCCTTCAATAGCTATAGGCAGGTGGGGCTGTGGCATATGGGGCTAGCCTATTTTTCCTGACATTTTGCTTTATTTTCAATGCTCCGCTTAGTTATTAAGCATTGCTTTTTGCAAGGGTTATATTTTTGAAATTGAGGGTATATTATTAATTTCTAGGGTGTAGGTAGTTCTCAACATATGACTTGAAGTGACAGCAGCACTAAGAAGTGACCTATGACCAATCGTCATATAACCATCACACTATCCCATGGTCATGTTATCAAAATCTGGCCACTTGGTAACTGATATTTACTTATGGTTAGTAGTCCATGGTCATGTGACTCTCCCCTTTGCAATTTTCCCTGCTCCCCTTAGCTACTTCTTCATCCATCTGTATTATGCAGCACCACCCACAGTACCTATAAGCAATTATGATGTCCTTGGCCTAACACGCATAGCCCACAGGTTATGATGCTTTATGACTGCATGACAGAATCTCCCAATTACTGCTGTAGCCTAAATAGTAACTGTGCTACTTATTTGGAAACAGTATCATAACAAAGTGTACACACCACAGATATGTCTCATATTTCCATCCATTAGCAATACTGGATTTTACATTGGGGAAGTTCCTGGAGTGTTAACATTGCAATTCTACCAATTACGTTCCATGAACACCGACTTTTATGCAGTGAAATGCAAGAGCTTATATTTATATACTGAATAAGCTACAAGAAACAGCACAAAATTACTTTTAACTTACAGAACTTTTTGAAAATTGAGCTTTTGTATGTGTTTATACAGTTTATACATATTTACAGTTACATTACTTTTTTTGGATCCTTAACTCCAATTATAGTCCTGTATAATACTGTAAAATGCGTTGTGCAGTAAACTAATACTCAATGACCTAGGCTGTACAGGTTTAGCTAAAAAATTTGAAAAAAGTAGCACGCACAATTTCCTTGTGTGCATGCTGTGAGGGAGGGGGAAAATCAGTATTTCTTTTAAAAAACATTCATATATACCAATTTTTTTTAAAAAAAAAACCTTAATGATAATCATATAAAGACTAATTCATCATCTTGAGATATACAAAATATAGTTATCTTTTATAAAAATCTTCCTCTGGTACAAATTTTTTTAGTAAGCAACCTTTCCAATCCACTTAAGAGTTCCATAACTGAGCTCACAATTGTGATAGTAAGTCATGCTGGTTGTTAAGTAGGTCATCATGTAACTGTCCATTGTTAAAACTTTTGTGGAAGTCGCCAAGCATCCAGTCTTAAGTCAAAGACTGCCTGTACCTTGTATTTCAAGCATTTATTTCAATGTCTTTAATAAAGTATGTCTTAAGAGGAATTAGGGTTCACAGTGGGCATATCTGATATCTATCATTACCTTCAAAGACCAAGTTAACTATTTCCACTGATTTTACTTTCCTATTCCTAAGAATCTCATATTTCAAATGTACGGGGGAAAACGGGGAATATTATCTTCTACAAAGCTGATTTAAATTTTAACTTTAGTTCTTAGAGAGATAGAAGACAGAATTTTATCAGCTAAATACATCCTTAATAATCTTTCCATGCATTACAATCGCCATTGTATACACCTATTCAAATATAAGGGTCTATACCAGTGATGGTGAACCTGTGGCACACATACCAGTGGGCATGTGAGCCAAGTCACCTCAGCATTGCTCCAGAGCTGAGCATGCTCAGAAAGGAGTAATGGCACCAGGCAATGACATCACAGGGCCATGCAAAGTAGTGGCGTCTGGCAATGGCATCATTGCCATGTGCATGCTCAGAGTGGCAGAAGCACATGATGATATGATGAGCTGCGACTCAGTCCTAGCACTCAGTGTCTAAAAGGTTAGCCATCACTGGTCTATATAAATAAAATTACCAGCCATTTTGCACAACTCATAACTATTTTATCTAGTTTCTTACCAATTTTCACTAAACCTTTTCAGAATATTGCTGAGTTTTCCTAGCAGTATAGGCAGCTTTTTAATTTGATGCCAAAAAAGTAACAATTGCAGCAAGATGCTAAGGGACAGTATGTCCCATTCTGTAGGCTGCTGTAATATTTCCCAGTTATATTTTATTTTCAGAGTATTTCTACAGCTGTGATTCTTCATTCTTCTATGTTTAAGTTATACTATGCTGCAGTCACTGGGCATAAAGAAGATAGGATAGATACGATCCTGAAAACTCTTAAGTATTTCCTCTTAGTGCCATTCTGCGCTATTTTTCATCCCTTACAGCCACAATTAGTACATACAATGATGCTGCTAACTATGTAATGCAGTATAGCTCACACTGCAATGAAGAACTGTTTTATCATTTGGGATGTGCATAAAATGGTAATATGGTATCAGACTAGGAATATTTTTTAAACAAGTTTATTATAACACTTATAAAAAAATCAATATTCACATTAGTCTTGACTTCCTGTCAGTCTGAATTCTAGAAAAAGTATGCCTTCATTCTGTAAAGCTTTGAAAATAAATTACAATAGGCTGCAACTAAAATCATCAACTATAAAGGGTTTAGTAAAAATCAGCAAAACCAACTATTTTGTGAAGAGAAAAGAAATAGCTTATTTCTTGAAGTTTCTGTGGTTGAGTACTTCTTCATTAGTTACCTGCAGCCTGGCACCCTCCTGCCAAAGAAAAAGAAAGTATCTGAAGAAGTTTATCAGAAGCCTCTTTGTATCACAGGAAAAAATTCACCTAATGGCTAGAAAACAGATGAGGCAAGGCCAGGCCTTTTTAAGTGTTCAAGTTGTACAAAGCAACAAAGAACGTTTAATGGGTAATGGAAGAGTGCTTAAAAACCTGCAGATTTTGGAATTGAAGTCTGAATTTATATTACACTGAATACCCCTCTAAGTGAAAAAAGATTCCATGTCCATCTTATTGAAGGTAATTACAGCACGCATTCAATAACAGAATTTTATATTGTGTACTGTTAGAATGAATATATGCAATGAAAACACTTTTGTAAGTTAGGTGAATTTGAATACCACATTATACTTCAATTCACTAAATTCATATCGCTACATAGTGCTGACAAGACCAGTGTGGGGAAGAAATATGTATGCAGTCTGCATAAAACTTCATTTTCACACATAAAATTCAAACACAAGTTCTATAATACTAAAATACGCTGTATCGAACAACAGATACCCAAGTGCCCTATTCTGAAGAGTCATAGTTTTCAACTATAGGTTTTAACAAATAAAAATTTGTTAAAACAAATTCAAGAACAAGATATTGTACCATTTTAAAAAGCTGCAACATACCATTTTAACTACCCATAGCAGGGATGGAACCCTTGCATATCATTAATGGACACTTGGCTGGTTCATTTGTTCAGCAGGTCTATTGCTTGTCCATGATGCATAAAGCTAGATTCCAGTAGGGAAAAGATAGGTTAAGCAGCTGAAGTTAAAAATAAATCAAAACAACAGTACAAAATAAAACCAACCAACAAACAACAGAATAAATACCCCAACCCCCAAATCAAAACAAGAATTTTTAAATTTTCCAGTGCACAATTGTTAACTTGGTTCATTGCTATGTTAAACTAGATAATACAATCACTATACTGAGACAGTACACTGTGACATAGTATTAGTTTCTTGTTTTTTGATTAAAAAAAGTAAAAAGTAAATAAGATCTTACCTAAAGTGGTTTAACTGAAGCTTAGAACTATTTTGCTCTACACCCTCAGCTCTCGTTGGCATCCTTAAAACTACTGTAGTTAAAGCTTTGTGGAAGTACAGCACAGCTTTTAAGACTGGCTGAAGTTAATTGCCGTTCTCAAGAGTTCTTTGCACTAGACCTGTGTCCCTGGAAGAGTACCTCGCTGGGGATATTTCCTTTACTTGCCATTGAAGAAGCAGCATCTAAAAGATCTAAAAAGGTGTTTCTCTTTGCAGAGATATCCCTTAAGTTATCTAGATATTAATCTGGTAATTTACAGAAAACATTATCTATCCAGCATTTTACATGTACAACAACAACTTTATAAATATTTGTGGGACCTTCTACTACCCACTCCTTGCCTTAATTTACAATATATTTTAAATAAATCTATAATTACACAACATTTCCTTTAGAATTATTTTATTAAATCATAAATGTACAACAGCTTCTTAACTCTACACACGTACTTAAAATTTTTTCAAAGGAAAACGTTATGTCTTATTACACCATGATCCTGGCTAATAGCTTTTCAAAACTTTTGAGAAATTTTTTTAAAAAAGGTTTCACATGTCACCTGAAACTTACAAATTTAACATTATCAAAGGAATGCTTCTACACTCTTACAAAGACCACTAAAAAGAAACAACAATGAAAAAGCTAAGAAACTGTCTCAAAGGCATTTTTACAATCCTTCCTCCACAGTAAGGTATGATATTAAATAATCCAATCCATTCACAAAATGGCTCTCTGCATCTGCTCTGGTGTCTTCTGCCATATCACTGCATATTTATGCATGACTGAGATAAGTGTTTCCTTAACAAAGTTATTTCGAAAACCTGAAGCTGTTCTGTTACCTCTGGGCTCATCCTCTCCTATTTATACAGTGAAGCCTGTTTCAACAGAAGTAAAGAGTAAAAAAATAGGTTATGAAGTTATCCCAATTTTTTTTTAAAAGGAAAGATAATATGACCCTAAAAAGCTTTTACCCCTGCAGCTAAAGCTAAGAAAAACTGCAATTTTAGTTTTAAATGTACACTCACCCATGAAAAGCTTACAGAAGTTCAATAACGACTCCTCCCTCCATATCCCCCACTTCCACCACTTCCTCCAGGACCATAGTTTCCTGTGTTAGTAAAAACAGAAAAAATTAGTAACAGAGAACTTTTCCCTAAGTGATTTCTCTTTATTTTTCCTAATCTCTAGTGGGAACTGCTAATTGCAGAAAAGCAAGCATTCTGTTTGATTATTACCAAATAGTTATCAACCTAATAAACAAAACTTGTAAAATGCACTTTCATTTTAGAATCATTTTGATACCTATGTCGGATGTTATAAAACATTATTTTCAAATAGAACACTTGACTGATATATTAACATTTATGTGAACATTTACTTATATTCCTAGAATTAAATGCTCTAAATGAACATATCCCTTATAATTTTAATTAACCAAAGAAAAGTTCAAAAATAACTGACTACACAAAGAAAGTTCAGGATGTTCAATTAAGTTATTTTCTACTGAATAAAAGTTATAGCTTTTCATAGAAGTATGAAATATACATATAGGGATGGCTGTTTGAATCTTGGGAAGAACTTTATTTCAGAGGACAGAGTAAACCTATTGACTTACATTAAAAGAGCTTTTTTAAGCAGATCTACCTCACTTTTTGTTTTTGTTAGTGATATCAATGTGATATCAGCGAGTGATAAGAAATCAGGAAATACTTTTTGTTCAACATGTTACCTCCACCATATGGTCCTCCCATGTTCCTACTTCCACCAAAATTTCCACTTTTCATGGGACCATAGTTTGAAGGCTGTTGGTTGTAGTTTCCAAAGTCATTGTAATTCCCACCTCCATAATTGCCTGCATAAAAAGCATTTTTTATTCTAACCATTTTACTGTAAATACAGTAAATACAAGGAGGCACAAACAGACAAGCAAGACCTGTTTTTAATTAGAAAGCAAACAAAAATGGCACTTTAAAAAAGGTTTAGGTGGTGTTTTGTATTTCTATAACTTTACATTCTGATACCATTATTATTATTATTATTATTATTATTAGGTACTATTAGAGCATATTTCACTTTAAATATTTTTACTATATGCTAAGTTTGTTCTAGTACTTGTTTTTTACATATGTAAAACGAAAGAAATATAACATATCTTATAAAAATAATTTAAGGACATTGTTGACTATTAATTCCAGTAATATTTTTGTGAAGTCATACCAAATTTTTTTTTTTTAAATTCAAGATATGATCAATACACATTTCTTAAAAGAATTTAGGAAACTATTATTCCAAATGTATGTTTCAATAACTTAATCATTACCTCCTCCATAGTTGTCATAGCCACCTCCGTAGCCCCCACCCTGGTTGCCATACCCAGGTCCTCCTCCACCATATCCACCTCTTCCTCCTCCATAACCAGGACTGCCTCCAAAATTGCCACCTGTTATAATGTAAAACTACATATAAATATGCTTATGTTAACTGTCTAAATAAAGTGCATTCATCTTAAGGTAGCAATTGCATGCTACATTACATAAAACTGAGAAGAACCTAGAACAAATTTCAAGTCCTATTATTTACAATAGATTTTAGACAAAGAATGACTAACATTATGAATATTCAATACTTAATAAAAAAACAGAAATAAAACTGGTTGGAGGTACCAGTTCTTAATTTTAATTTTTTGCAAGGAAACAAAATATTCACCTAATAATTTGTATTATTAATATAAATGATATGTTGCTTTTTCAGTATTAACTTTTTAACATTATTTCAGTTTCTCAAAAGTAAAAATTTTCAACAGACTAACCTCCTGGTCCCCCTCCATATCCATTGTATCCATCACCAAATCCACGACCACCTCCATAGCCATCTGCAGAAAAAACCATTTTAAGTTGCCTTAATTATGAGTCAAATTCTTTTAAAACAACATTCAAAGTCTGCCTGGCTGCTGGGATTTACGTTCAGCTGTTAATTTTATGGAGCCCTAGATAAAAAATATACAATGGAAGGTATTATAATGTGTTCATCTTGAGTGGTTTTCTAACTTACCAGATCCACCTCTGAAGTTGCTTCCTGGTCCTGGACCAAAGTTTCCACCACCTCCACGTGAATCTCCAAAGCCAAAATTACCTGAAAATATTTTTTTAAATTACCTCTAATATTATTTTTTAAAACAACCAACTTAAATATAATGCAGTTCAAACCTACCTCCCCTGCCACTCCTTGAGCTCTGAACTTCTTGCATTTCTTGCCTTGATAAAGCCTTTCTTACTTCTGCATTATGTCCATTGATTGTGTGGTATTTCTGCACTGTTAAAATTTTAGACAAAAAAACCCTTCAACTTAACCTTCAGAATAATGAACAAGCTTATTAGCAAAACAGAAATGAATTGTAATTAGAAGACATAATTCAATTGTCACACTACTTACATCCGTTTGAAGAGATTTTTGAAATAATTGCACACGAAGGATGACCGAGCCTCATCATTTCAAGAATGGTGGCTATCTATTACCTATATTCTAATTTTACAAATATTACTCAATCCTCCTTTCCAATTCCCTCCCCCACTTCCCCTTCCCTTTCCCCCCACACCCCATAA
>JANHFO010005903.1:79005-96017 GCA_032468095.1 Pareas carinatus | reverse complement strand
GCCCTGTGATGTCATTGCCTGGTGCCGCTACTCCTTTCTGAGCATGCTCAGCTCTGGGGTGATGCTGGAACGACTTGACTCGCATGCCAGCAGAGAGGGTTCTACGTGCCCGCTGCGGCCCACATGCCATAGATTCGCCATCACTGCTTTATAGTATTGGGTTACAATATGCTATAGCATTTCAGGAAAAGAAAACAAGTGTTCAATACTTCAGAATTCATTTTTCTACTTACTAATTTTTAAAAGTTATCTTGGGTTATTATTTCGAGTGTATTCTACAGGCCACATGTCATATTACATGACCTTGTATTCAGTTTGTAACAGGGTTGAGCAACATTTTGGTTATCAGGTACCTCAGTTTATACCTATGAATGAATTGAAGGCCCATACTTTTAAGACTGTGTCATATTATTTTTTTTCCTGGATTTCTATGTAAAATCTTATTTTTTAAACATTTTTCTTAGAATTTTTATTACCATATTTGGGGTGTGTGTGGTCAGAATCTGGAAGATTGCCAATAATAATTGACTGCAAAATCACTGGCTGGGAATTGCATGTGACATTCTGTAATTATAGTTAATACATTCTGACTGAAATAATTACCCAGTATAGCTTCAACTTGATTTAGCACTAGTCTTCAGAAATTGGTTTTAAAAACAAATAGACTTTTGGCAACTGAATTGTTTTAGGAATTAAGCAGATAATCTGGATTTCATGTGTAACTATGACTTGTGGACCTTCAGGTTTAGGCCTTGTAACAGATTTTTACTTTTTGTTCTTGTGTTTTTAACAAATTCTTTTTTTTTTTTAGTGCTGATAACACATGGGAACCTGAAGAAAATTTGGATTGTCCAGAGTTAATAGAAGCTTTTCTGAATTCTCAGAAAGCTGGTAAAGAAAAAACAGAAGGTACCAAAAGAAAATCCCTTTCAGATAGTGAATCCGAAGAGAGCAAATCAAAGAAAAAGAGGGATTCTGTAAGTTAATGAAAACATTAAATATACATTCAGATCTGAATAGAGAAAATGCAAGGGAGGACCATATACACCAGGAATAGTCATGTCTTAGCCCCTTGCTAAGGGCTCAGTTTTCATGGACCATTCCTAAATGCCATAGGCATAATGCACCTCTACTTTACAAATTCAAATCTCTTTTACATACACATGCTAGATCACTCTGCATGCTTCCAGTTTCTTCTTCAACAATCCTGCTTCTGAAGATACTTCTTTACAATTAACTTACTATCATTTTATTCCTCAGAAATTTCTTGGGAAAGGATTTGATCACAAGGATAATTCAGTCCTAGAATGGTTGGGGAAATGGTAATATTGAACTTCTATGAAGGCTGATAATAGAAAGCTGGTCAATAGGATGCTTAAAACCTGGGTCAGGATCTGCAGCAGATTGCAAGTCACCTTTGAGAAATGCATGTGGTTCACAGGCCAGCTCTAATTTATACTTCTGAATGTATTGTTAGATCATATGCTGATTTTTCCCCATAATCAGAAGATAATGGAAGGATTTACAATTCTCTAAATGTTTACTCCAACAGGTTGATAAACCCAGGGGTTTTGCACGAGGTCTTGATCCTGAACGAATAATTGGAGCTACAGATAGCAGTGGAGAACTTATGTTTCTTATGAAATGGTAAGTAACAGACTAGAATATTTAGTTTACAAAGTGGTTTTGATTAAACTTAAATATTATTTTTGCTGTTGGTTTTATTCGGTTGGTTTTTCTTTTTCTTTTAGTGTTGATCTTTATTTATCTCTTATCTTTATTTAAATTTCTATACCACCCTTCTCCCCAAAGGGACTCAGGGCGGTGTACAGCCTATAAAATACACAATTACAAACATCAATTAAACCTCTATTAAAAATATATATTAACATGTGGCTGAATTTTCTAAAAAACCAAACATTAAAACCAATTAAAACCAAATAGATAATCTAAAATCTTAAGGCGGGGGAGGTGAGGCTAGGCCAGACCTGCACAAAAGGGTAGGTTTTTAAGGCACGGCGGAAAGCACGGAGGTCCGGTATTGTCTGTATCTCTGGGGAGGTCATTCCAGAGGGTGGGTGCTGCCACAGAGAAGACTTTCCCCCTGGGGGTCGCCAGCTGACATTGTCTAGAAACATTCTCTGGAAGCGTGCTGGTCAATGGGAGGTATTTGCTGGTAGAATGCAGTCCTGTATCTGGGTCCTAAGCCATGGACCGCTTTAAAGGTAGTAACTAGCACCTTGAAGCGCACCCGGAAGGCCACCGGCAACCAGTGCAGCTCACGCAGGAGGGGGGGTCACATGGGCACAACATCCGACCCCCATAATCCCCCGCTTGGCTGCATTCTGTACCAATTGGAGCCTCCGGGTGCATCCCAAGGGAAGCCCCACATAGAGAGCATTGCAGTAGTCCAGGTGGGCAGTGATGAGCGCTTGAGTGACCGTCCGCAAGGAGTTCCGATCTAGAAAGGAACGCAACTGGCGTACCAGGCGGACCTGATAAAAAGCCCCCCTGGTGACATGGTCCACCAAGGACAGCCGTGCATCCAGGAGGGCGCTCAGATTGCGAGCCTTTTCCGTGGGAGTCAATATTTCACCCCCAATAGCGAGCGATGGCATCAGCTGACTATATCGGGACGCCGGTAGCCACAGCCACTCAGTCTTGGAGGGGTTTGAGTCTGTTCCTCCCCATCCAAATCCGCATGGCCTCCAGACACTGGGATTCACTTCGACGGCATCATTGGGGTGGCCTGGGGTGGAGATGTACAGGTGGGTGTCATCAGCATTCTGATGGAACTCCACCCCAAAGCCACGGATCTCATCCAGCGGCTTCACATAAATGTTGAACAGGAGTGGCGAGAGGACCAAGCCCCGTGACACCCCACAAGTGAGGCGCCACGAGGTTGACCTCTGCCCCCCCCGCCAACACTGTCTGCGACCGGTCAGAGAGGTAGGAGGAGAACCACTGAAGAACGGTGCCTCCCACTCCCAACCCCCCCAGCCGGCGCAGCAGGATACCATGGTCGTTGGTATCAAAAGCCACTGAGAAGTCTAATAGGACCAGGATACAAGAGCAGCCCCTATCCCGGGCCCTCCAGAGATCATCCACCAATGCGACCAATGCCGTTTCCGTGCTGTGCCCAGGCCTGAAGCCGAACTGGAGTGGATCAAGATTGACAGTATCATCCAGGTAGCGGGGAAGCTGTCATGCAACCTCCCTCTACAACCTTCGCCACAAAAGGAAGGTTGGAGACGGAACGATAGTTACTTAAATCAGCCGGGTCCAGGGAAGGCTTCTTGAGTAGCATTTCATCTCCCTCAGCTCCTCAGAAAACCAAGGAGCCAGGGTGATTCGACACCAGGTCAGAGGCCGCAAAGGCACAATCCGATCCAGAGCATCGCCAGCCACCCTATTCCAGGTCACCATTAGCTCCTCGACCGAGCCATGGGACAGAGCTTCAGAAAATGGCCCAAGCTCCATCTGGAACCTGTCAAGGTCCATCAGGAGCCTAGGGCGGAACCACTTAATCTGTTCCGCCTCACAGCGGCTGGGTGTGGCTGTGAGAAAGTTCAACCGAAGGAGAAAATGATCTGACCATGACGGGTTCAACAGCTATATCCCCTAAGCTCAGATCATTTAGCCACTGTCCAGAGGCAAAAACCAGGTCCAGCGTGTGTGTCCCTGAGTGCTTGGGCCCATGTACTAATTGGGTCAGGTCCATGGCCATCATGGTGGCCATGAACTCCCGAGCCGCCTCGGATGTCTCACCTGCAGATGGCAGGTTGAAGTCTCCCATGACAATAAGCCTGGGAGTCTCCACCACCACTTCGGTGATGACATTGAGCAGCTCGGGCAGGGCTGCTGTCACGTGACAGGGAGTCAGGTATGCGACCAGCACACCCCTCTGCCTCCTAGGCCCCCCCTTCACCAAGAGGGACTCACAGCCGGCCACCTGAGGAACAGTGGCATCCCTCGGTACGAACTCCTCAACTAAAACCGCCACACCCCCGCCCCTCCCCTGGGCCCGCGGTTGGTGGAATGCTCAGAAACCTGGTGGGCGCATCTCAATGAGGGGGACCTTCCTTGCTGACCCAACCAGGCCTCTGTAATCCCTGCCAGGTCTGCTCCCCCCTCTTGAACCAGCTCACAGATGAGGGGGACTTTATTTACTATGGACCTGGTGTTACATAGCAGCAACCGTAGGCCCGGGGCCTAAAAGCCTAGATCACAGGAAGAGCTCTGGGGGTCGGCATGTGCCACTGCTTGAATATAGCGGGGGGTGCGCCCCTTACAAGATTTGTCCCCCTGCTCCCACCAAATCTACCCCTCCCACACACAACAGTGATGTTTGATTTTTCACCCTCTTGCAATCCCCCCCTCCAACCCTCGGTGCTCTCACGCCGTGCCCATGCCTCCCTGATGGCCCCTCATATCGTCCCACTCCCCTTAAAACTTGCCCACCCGAACCCTTTAAAACCCTTGCTAAAAAAAACCTTAAATCACACCATACTATTTAAGAAGTCAGAAAACTGACTTGTAATATTACTATATCTGTCCACAGTTGTTAAAATTATTTTGTTCTTGTGTAAGGCACAAAAAACTTGGGTGTACACGGCAACTACCTAATTTCTTTCCACTTGATTTGGGAGCACTTTACACTGACTTTGTGGTGATGACTTCTCATTAGATCTTTAAAAATTGGTAGCTGTAACCATAAATTACCATTTCAATCTTATTGATTTAGAATCTAATCAAAGCTAGCTACCAGCCATCCTTATCACAGACTAATGAATTTTGAATGATTAGAGTAGGAATTCTTAAAACTTCTGCAATTCTTTTAATTAATATAAATAATACATAAGAGCTGAGATTCCATTAAAGGAGATGATTTAAATATATAAAAATTGAAATCATTTATTTATTTATTTATATTCACATTTGTATACCGCCCTTCTCCCCGAAGGGACCCATTGAGGCAGCTACATCTTTTTTAGATTATAGAGTTGATACAAAAGGATATGGCTGTTTTTAATTATTCAAAGACATATTTCATAAGAGCTGTTGTGCATTTCAAAGCATCTCTTTTGAAGCATGAAAACTCTTATACAGTTATGCTTTCGGGAAAAAGAACCTAGCATATTAATCCATGTTTTGATTGATTGGTTGGTTCCAACCTTTAAGAACGACATAGATAATTTGAAATAGAAAAGCACAGTGTTAAGCTGTGATTAAAATTAGCATTGCAGAGAAATGATTAGAGGGAGTTCTACTTAAAAAAATGAAAAGTTGTTCCAAATAGTATCACTATTTTATAATACATGGTTTATATGTAACTTAAGTACATATATACATAGTTAAAATGAAGTTTTAATAAGACCACCAAAGCTTAGAGGTAATAGTGGATTATAAATGTCATAAATGATGCTAATGATGTCAAGGCTAAAGGGGAAGGATTGTTATATATCTCGCAGCTTTTTGTGAGATGGGCAGCTATACAAATTTGTTTTAAAAACAAATTGTAAAAGACTAATAGTATGATATAAATAGGGCTATGTGAGTCGATGCTGTCTTCAATTGACATTAGAAATAGTTTTTAATATATTAATTGGACATTCTTTCTTAAAACAGGAAAGACTCAGATGAAGCTGACCTAGTATTAGCTAAAGAAGCTAATGTGAAATGTCCTCAGATTGTAATTGCTTTTTATGAAGAACGATTAACTTGGCATTCTTGCCCAGAGGATGAAGCACAATAATTGTTTTAATTTTCTTTCCCTTCCTCATTTTTCTTAATATATGTATGATATTTGACTTAACAAATGTGGAAAACTTACAAGTCCTATTGAGATAAGTTTGGTTACTTTAAAAGTAATGGTTTAAATAAAGAAAAAAAAATGCTATTCACTTTGTTTATTACAAGAAAACATTTGATATTGCTTTCTGCATATTAGATCAAATGTTTTTTAAAATTTGGTAGTTAATAGTGATTCTTAATGGCAACTTAATCAGATTTATAAATGTTTTGTAGCTCTATACAACAAATGTGCATGTATTTTTCCCCATATAGTCCGTAAAACCATTTTATTTAGTATTTGTGACAAATTGGTTCAAAGGGGACCAGGTGAAAACTTTGTTGTAATTTGAAAGTGCATATTGTATATTACTTTATTGTATATACTGCTGAAGAGCTACCAATAAAATAGTTTTGTATTCTTGTGCTTTCTTTCCCAAACTGCAGGAAGCTAAGAGGTTTTGAAAGCTATTTTGGTATGGAAAATATCCACTAAAGGATAAAGACAGAGTTTTGTTTTTGTTATTTTTTGCAAAAAACAACAACCCTGTTTTAACTAGGCAGTTACATAAAATTTATAGTGTTTTTCAATACATTGTAAGTGCTTTCCCAGAATATAAGAAAATGAAAATAAAAAAGTTTTGTGGTGCATTGATTTTTTAATTTTTTAAGACTAGTATGCAGACTTTGTTATCTCATTTATAGTACTCAGAATATAAGGTTGAGTAATCAAATCTTGATTTAATTCCCTTAAACCCTATATCTGATGCTTTACAAGTTAATAATTTATTGATGTTTTAGTCTTGTTTAGAAACTATTATCACCAATTCCATTATACATTTTAAGTATAATTATTTTAATTGATTGTCTGATGCATTTATGTAGATAACAGGTTTGAAACATGGAACTTCAGAAAAGAAGACTGTTGGAATATATAGCATATACATATCATATGGTCAATTGTTAAATCACAATTTGATCATCCAAATAAGGTTACTATATGTGTGATTACTTTTTAAATACATGTAAATAACTAGCATTATTTCATGCAAGTTTTTTAGTGTGCCAGTGGAAAAAATTGAGGCAACTGTCCTTATATTCTTGTTGTGGGTACTGATTACACTAGCAATACTTCTTGAGGCAAAGGGCAATGTAGTGTACACATTTATCAACAATATCACTCATCTTATGTTTTTGTATGTCAGTGTATGGATTGATTATATTCTGTTTGAGTAATAAGGAATTTTGTCATATATGGCATGTCAAATTATTCGGTTTCTAACACAGTTCAGTGATTCCATGCATATGCTGGATTAATAGAATGGGTTATTGAAGTACACCATAATAAGTTTTGATTTAAAAAAATCAATGTAATAGTATCAATTCCTCTCGTTTATAAATATGGCACCACACAAAAAAATAGACATGAAGTCAGTTCACTGCCTTTCAATAAACCTATTTCCTGATATATGTTGAGGTTCCCTTTATTTTTTTAGTG
The DNA here is from genome assembly GCA_032468095.1 of Pareas carinatus. Lineage (NCBI taxonomy): Eukaryota > Metazoa > Chordata > Lepidosauria > Squamata > Pareidae > Pareas > Pareas carinatus. Next base: position 88,729 of record JANHFO010005903.1, on the reverse strand, counting down.
TTTTGCTGATTTCTTCCATTTTATTCAGTGTTTGTATTTCTGCTTACATTTTTGTCAAGATTTTATAAAAGGTTTTATTTATATAGTTTTATGTAGAGAGTTTACCAGTAGTCTTCGGTTCAATGGTCTCATTCAGCGACCATTCAAAGTTAGAGTGATGCTGAACAAGGGGGACTTTACTAGTCTGTGAAGTAGCAGTCTTCGCAGTGTTCCCATGGCCACGTGGTCTCAATCTGAGCATTTTGTGTCTCACTTGGAAATACAATGTAATACAATCTGGAGTCATGCGATCACTATTAAGTTTATATGCTGTTCATCTCACCTGGGCAGCTTACAAAATAATAAAAATAGAGATATGCTTCAGGTATTCAACTAGAAGACCTCCAAGGGTCCTTTCAATTCTGTATGTATATATGTGTATACATACAGCTCCTAAGGCTAATACATGCTATACAGTAGTCTAAAATGCAATGGCAATGAGTTCACCATTTGGTCAGAGTGCCACAACACGCCATACGTATTGTAGGTATATTTTTGAAGTGCACAGGAAAGTTTCAATGGACTGATCATTGGTAGGCATACACTAACTAGAACTTAGTACAACCGCCATTCAAGCACCACATTGACTTTCTATTAACTTCCATATCCAATTCAAAGTACTGTTTTAAACTTTTAGTGGCTTGGCATTGAACATTGTGAGATTTTTAATAAACTATTAAACATTATTTAAGAGGTGGCTTAAATTGTAATATCTTGTTTTTATTGCTTTTTGATGGGATTTTAAATTTTATGTTTTTATTACGTTTACATAAAAACACAGTAACTCACAGAATGCCTTGATTATGATGGGTAAGAAAACAATAAAAATTTAATGTAGAATAGAAAGTTAGAACTGCTTTATAATACGTTGGATATTGATTGAATAAAGAAGTGAGTAATCAATATAAAAGAAGTACATGTGGAGATTTCACCATGAAACAATGAATTGGCATCACAAAGTAAATGTACAAATAAAGAGTGAACTCTCAAGCGGAAAGAAAAGTCCTAGAAAGTTGTAGGCTAATGAAATCCTGAAAAAACAAGTTTAAAGAACAAGGCAGAATACAATGCTGTATGGATGTCTGGAAGTGAGGATGAGAAATATATTAATGTGTTATGTCGTGCTTTTTAATTTTTTCAACTTAGTACATGGAGGTCATGATTAGTGTGAGTTTAAATAAAGCAATATTCAATTTAATGTGAATTGTACATCGATATCAGATTCCATTTACCAAAATTAATGAATTTAGTGGATCAGCAATCAAGATTAGCACATGTGAAATTGCTGTTGGAGTTTTACATGCTGCTAATTTTTATGTGTACAAAATGAAAAAAAAAAGAAAATTCCATCAAAATAAGCTTAAAGAGTCTACATTAGAACAATAAAAAATGTTGAAGATCTGTAGTAGAATTTTTTTTTGTTCAAGGCCTAGATTTCACACAACAGTGAGCTCCCGTTACTTGCCCCAGCTCTTACCAACCTAGCAGTATGAAAGTACACAAATGTAAGTAGATAAATAGATACCGTTTGGTGAGAGGGTAACAGCATTCTGTGTTCTGCACTCTATAGTTACGCTGGCCACAGAAATGTCTTCAGACATGACAACAGGATTTCTACTTTATAGGAATCCATGCCCTCATTGCATACAAGATAATTCTGCTTCCCAAAACTCCTTTGCCTTTTCTATCAAATCATATACTGCACAGGGATAATTCTATTTCACTGGCTATTTGCCTTCCATCAATTTTTTGTAACACTTATCTAAGTTTTCTTTCAGAATCAACTATCCAACTCTTCAATTTCACAGACATCTGTTATTTATATACCGTTTCCCTGAAAATAAGACCTAACTGGTAAATAAGCCATAGCATGATTTTTCAGGATGCTTGTAATGTAATCTCTACCCTAAAAGTAACCCCCGTTAGGATCATCAGCCAGACACGCACTTAGTACTGTATTTCCCTGAATATAAGACCTAACTGGAAAATAAGCCACAATGTGTCTTTTTGGAGCAAAAATTAATATAAGACCCGATCTTATTTTCGGGAAAGCATGGTTTAAGCATTGTGTCCTTTGTTTTGTTTTGCATCATATTCTTTCACCCTTGTGATTTATGCCTTTTTTGATGACTATATGTCCTTATTGGATCTATTCTATAGTCTTCTGAACAATAAAAAAATCTTCATTCTCCATAATTATTTTCCTAAGCTAAGTGTTCTTTGCATCCTACAAACGTTCCCACTCTGAATCCATTTACAAAATGCTCTTCCAACTTTTGAATAGTGACTGCCATCCTGGTCCAAGTGTAGTAATCCATCCATTTTATACAGGGCTGGTTTCTCCAAAAGGTATTCCAGTGACTCACAAAAATAAATTATCCCATCATCATCAGTGAAGGAGCTAAGTGAAAATTCACACCTTTGCTTGCTCATTTTAAGTAAGCCAGTTAAGATGGTTCCAGATTTCAAAATAAGTTTATCTTAAAGTCAATACAATTCTATGTACTGTCAAGTAAATTCTTTTGTGATTAATTAGCTCTAAATGCATTTTTGCATATAATTGCAATGTGAATTCAGTTTTGAAGGTGCACTTAAACTCTTTAAATTAAATTTCAATTTGGTTGTTTGGTATATAACCTAAACAGTGGGATTGCAGAATGTTGATTTAGATGCTTGTTTGTTTTGGAAACATGCATTTGTTTCATTTGGTCATTACACTTGCATGTTTGGGAGCATCCTCAACAGAAATACAGGATATGATGTAAAACACAGAATATATGATTGCAAAATCTTATTTAATTTTCTTTTATTGGTATATCAAATTTGGAGACTGCCTATCTTGCTCACAGAGCATGAGTATAAATGTTAGTTCAGTAATCTTAGTACTTGCTGAAATAAAAAGCAAGAAAATATCACTTATAATTTTCAAATTTTTCCCCTAAAGATGCTGTTGTGACAATTTGATTTGCTTCAAAAAGTAATTCAAGTTATGAAGAATAGTGTTTTTAATCTGATGCTGTTTCTGTAAGCAGCATTGATTATTCAGCAGATGGCAGTCTTCAATGATGTGATAAAAACAATTATAGCAAGTCTGATTGCAGTTCTGATTCTTCAATATTTATTTGACATATTAGCTGGGTCATGTGGTATAATAGACAAGCATGGTTACTGGTTCTGCGTATTGTGTAAAGACGATAGGTATGATTAATTTGCTGTTGGCATTTTAAATTCAGTAAACCATGGTTAACTCACTTAGAATTTCATGATAACTTTCTAATCATCTGCAGAATTATTAAAAAACTTCTAAAAAATTTTCTGAAGATGCTATGCTTTTGTGATGATTAAGTTGCTTTGAAAAATTATTCAAGTTAAGAATAAATGGTATTTTTAATCTGATGTTTTATCTGTAGACTAAACATCTGAGGATTTCTATCTTGATTTATTTTACACATTTTTATCCTGTTTATCAAATAAGTTCAAGGTAACAAACTGTTATCTCATCCCAGCCCATTTTATTAGTAATTCTTAATCTAGCCTTAGCTATACAATTTGCCATTGTTTTTTCCAAAATAGACTGACATGGTTGCAATTCTAGAAGACATCCAAAACTAAATGCTGAAATACACAGGTTCATCCACCCCATCTTTAGTTTGCAAACTTCACTATCATAGTATATTTGAATATCGGATTATTATCTCAACTGGTATATGAGAGCTAAGTTTCAAAGTAGAAAGCATTTTTGTTTTCATGAATTACCTTATTAGTTCATTCTCTTCCGGCAAACAGAATATATGAAATGTCTCATGTTGAATTATCTCCCATGAAAAGGTCAAGCTGCAAGAGGTAAGTAAAATCTCTGATGAAAATCATAGAGAGCTGCTGCAACCAACATAGATATAAACTGAGCAAAATGGATCGGTCACATCTGTTGATCTGAATCAGTACAAGTCAGCTTTATAGTTGTATACTGCAATAGACAGGACTATTTGGGTAAATATCAGAAAGAGATGTTAATGTGTTTCAATGTTTGAAATATTGGTGTAGATAAAGATTTGCTTCCATACTATGCACATATGGATGCTTTCCTTGCTGCTTCCTGAATCATTGTCATTTTTATGTTTTTCTGAATCTTACAATTAATAATATTGTGAAAATGGATTGCTGGAAAACAAAATATGCTTTTTTTAAAAATAAAAGGGATACAAATTAAACATAGAGTGTTTGTAACCCTATGTAAATGCGTATATGTTTTAAAAGTAACAAAAGTAAATATTGTTAGAGGTTATTCTTGGGAGTGGTTGTGGCTTAAAGAAGATGTGGCAAAGGTAATAAAGCAAAGATAGAGATAATTCAAAGGAAAAGTTATGGTTTAAACAGGTAATGGAGTATAGTTTCATTAGTTTCCATTCAGTGAAATAGTGTTTTGTGACTGGCTACATCAGCATGGCATCCAATTCATGAACATGGTAGCCTCAACTCCAATTTCAGCTACGAAACAAGCATAAAATCTAATTTCTAAATGCACCCATCAGCCTAGAGAAGTTGTCTACTTTAGCATGATGTGATATAAAATATTCATACTATTTGTAATAAAAGGATGCTTTGATATTTTAACAACTTTTAGAATGGAAAATTGAGATATTTAAATATATTTTCATTCTTGTATCCATTCAAGTTGTAAGGCTACAGGGACTAGTAGAATACCCAGAGAAATAAGGCAAGCAATAACTGAAAACATAACGGAAATATGTAGCAAATCTGAAAAATGGTATAGTGACATGAAAATTGGAAAAAATCTACATTTCAAAAGACAAGCTCTGTGCAAAATATTATTAGAAGAAAATCATTTGATTCAATCCAGGACGGGTCTTCCAAAGAGCACACAGTCGGAAAATGCTTGAAGCAGAGGCACATTAGGCAACTGAACAAAATTACAGTTTATCAAGGAGAGATTCAACCTAGAGTGAAGGAGATATCTGTCAGTGAGAACCATTCGACAGTGGAACAGCTTGCCCCCCAAAAGTTGTGGGTTTTCAAGAAGAGATAGTCATTTGTCCAGAATGGTGTGGGGCGTCCTGTTTGAGCAGGGGCCTGTGGACTGGCACCAGTCTGCAGCATGTGAGAAACGGCCTCACAAATGAGAAGCCCCATCCATGAGATGCAGGTAGCACACAAAACCACGCCCCCTCCAGTCTGGAAAAAATCCTCTTCCACAGAACCAGTCCATGGTGCCCAAATGGTTGGGGGCTGCTGGACTAGAAGATCTCCAAGGTCCCTTCCAGTTCTATTCTGTGTTCTGTATTCTATCCTTTATTTTACATGCCACCAAATAATGCTTAGGATCATCAAATGTAGATTAAGCCCAACATGGAAAAGGAGATGCCAGTTGTTTAAGAAAAAGCCAGGAAACACAAAATATTATGCACACTGAGTTGGGATAGGAAAAAAAATAAAGCTAAAAACTCCCATTTCTACCTGCTACCTTTGCTTTGCCACTGGCATGTGTAATTAAAAATTGGATCAGTCCAAATATCCGGCAAGATTGTGGAAGAAGAGATCAGACACCCTCCCATCTCCTTCACCATAAAACTGCAGGAGACCAAAAGTCAAGGAAGCAAGCCCCACCCCACCCCCGCAGCTATTGCGAAAACAGAAATAATGCAGGCATTCCCATTCAGCAAGAAAGCACAATAGCAGCAATACTTGAACAGATAAGCATGAACTAATCAAAACCAATTGACAGGATTAAATAATAAAGGAAGCTAACATTTAGAATTTACACCTCCCCAGCCCTAGGGTAGAATCACAAGTTTGCCTAATTCATAGGAGACACTTAAAACAAAAGGCAAAGAGATGTAAACTAACAGCTTGTGAAATGTACCAGGAAATATAAAATCCATTTACTTCCTAAACTGATTTTGTCTGCCACCCTAGGGGCATTCTGTTACTGTCCGCCTCTGGTTAACTAAATAAAATGGAGACCTTTCATGCCGCTGCTTTCAATTCATTTCTTCAGAGTCTATCTCCCAGCTTGGACAAGGACCAGATGTTTCTTCTATCAATTTTTTCCAACTCCAGAGCAATTATTTGCTAACTGTCAAGAAATCTCTCTTAATCCCAGGATAGCTAAAACAATGGGAAAGCCCTCACCTGTCCATCTAAAGTCCTCTAGGGCAGTCATTTTTTGTCAACCTTTTTGACTTCGGGGACCAACAAATTTGTAATTTGAAATCCCAAGGCCCACCAATATGATTTTTTTTAAAGGTACATTTGTAAAATAATGATCAGAGAACATCCATTTTATTTATATAAAAGGTACCTATTTAATATAGCAAAATTAAAAAGGCTTATTTGATTATAACAAAATAATAAATGCTTATTTAATCATAACAAAATCTTTAAAGTTGTTTAATTGTAGCAAAATTATTAAAGTTAGTTTAATTATTACAAAGTAATTGAAGTTTATTTAAGTATTACACATTTTAATGTGATATTTGTGTGCGTGTGAGACAGAGAATGGGAAACAGAAAGAGACACAGAGAGACACAGGGAGAATGAGAGACAGAGAGAGAATGAGAGAGACAAAGACAGAGAAAGAGAATGTGACAGAGAGAGAGAGAGAATGAGAGGGAGAGGGGGAAGGGAGGGAAAAGAATGAGAGAGAGAGACACAGAATGAGACACACACACAAAAAGAAAGAGAATGAGAGACAGAAAGCGAGACCAAGAGACAAGACACACACACACACACACACACAGAATGAGACATAGAGACAGACAGACAGTTAGATAAACATGCAAACAGTGCTCTGGTGCGCCACTTCCCCTGCCACCCAGGCTCTTCTCTCACCCGCAGCCCACAGGCTGGCCGGCTGGGCCACTCTGTGCTCCTTTGTCGGCTGCAGGCCAGCCAGTCAGGCCACTCCTCTCGCCCGCAGGCTGGCTGGTCCTGCACCCCGCCTAAATTATGCCACAGACCAGTGGTACGCGGCCCACAGATTGGCGACCACTGCTCTAGGAAGCAGCCTTAACAAGTAACTTCTGTTAATCACGGACATTCCATTATCAAGTGCTGCCCCTGGTTATCTCAGTGGTTCACCTTCTTTAACATGGAATCCTTCCCCCCCCCCTGTATTTTATTAAATTTTCTTAAACACATCATACACAAATAGAAGAAAAAAAGAAAATTCAAACAATTTTATCATTCTGTTTAACAAAAAATAATAATAACAAAGACAATTGTTCTAATTTAAATCCTTCTTTTATTTCCCTTCTTCTGACCTCTCGCTGTTGTTTCCCTTCTTCCTCATGTTCTTCTTTTATTTCCTTCATTCTTCTTTTCCATATCTTTAATTCCATCCAGTCCCATTTTCATTTCTCATTTTCCATTAGCCGCACATGCCCCATGGAGGAGGAGAGGCCTGGGAAAGGATAGGCCTCCGAAAGCACTTTGCAGGCCTTGTTCGGCCTCCCCCCCCACCGACATTTTTTGCAGAGGAGGAGAGTGATAGGTTTTGGGAGTGGTGGAAGGAAAGCTGGACACTAAGTCTTTTCAGAATCTTTATTCAAATAGTAAAAAAAAGAGCAAAGAAGCCTCAGTAGGCCTCCCCCAGCCCCACACCTGGAATTTTTTGCAGAGAATGAGAGAGATATGTTTTTTTTGTTGGGGACACCATAGGTCTTTTCAGAATCTTTATTCAAACAGTAAAATAATTCATAGATTCCAATTCTAAAATACCTCTTATACTTCCATTTAGTATAATGTGGATGGTGGATTTTCTTTACTTCATTAAATGTGTCTTAATTTCTTTAATTTTCAAAATCTTGAGTGATTGTTTAATATAAGTGTGATCTAATTTCATTTTCCTCTCACCCACCTTTTCCTCTCTTACATCTATTTACTAACCAATACCTCTTCTTACTGATAGTTCTTCCTTTAGCACCTCTAACAATCCAAAATCTTTTGACTTATTATATTTCTCCAAAACCAAGTTCTCCTTCTTACACCCCCCTTTTACAGTATCCTTTTTCTTAGCTTCTTTCCCCATTTTTTTTTGCTTAATCATTCCTATTCCCCTTCGGATCTTTTTTCTCTTCCTTCTCCACTGTGCTAGCCAACTTTTTGGTCAATTTGCCTATCTTAGCTAAGTGTATTTTCTTCTTGCTTCCCTTGGAAATCTTGATAGATTTCTTCTTCTTTATATTTTTTAACAAAGTTTTTTAACAAAGTTGACTCTTTCTTTCTTAACTTCTGATTTTTATTCTGTTTCTTAAATCTTCTCTTTCTTCTAAATTGGGCCACAGCCTTTTCCTCTTTTAAAGATCTTTTCAAAACTTTCAAACTCTTTGTCTCTTTTTTCTCATAAATCTGCAGCAGTAAGTTGAACAGTCTCATCATTTTGTCTACATCTTTCTGAAATCTACCATTATTTCTCTTTTCTTCTTCCATCGTCTCCATTTTGTCACTTTTTTTTTCTTTTTCCTTTCTACAGAATTAAATCCAATCCCTTTTTTTATAGTCCAGGTCCATTCAAACAATTGTTACTCTTATAAATCCAAAAATTATGATCTTCCAGCAAAAAAGGATCAAAAACAAGGGACGATCCTGTCGACTGCTGCCTGACAGATGACCCTGCTGCACCCCCTCATTCAGTCAGCTCTTCAGGCTGACCTACAGGCCGTTTAGGGCCTCTGAGAGATGAAAGAAAGGCTTCAGCAGCCAGAGCTCCCCAGTTGCTTCGCCAATTCGGCAGGAGCCGGAAACTGGAAGTCAACATGGAATCCTTGACCACCATTGTCAATTGAAGAGGCACGACTTTTAATTTAAAATAGAAAAATACTTTTTCTTTTGTTTAATCCCAATCATAAATACTAAGTTCATGAATCAGATTACTCATATCTCCCAACTTTCAACTCCAAAATGTCTAAGAATCTTTCTTGCCTTTCTATTGTTTATGGTCCTGTTTTTGTGTTAAAACACGCCACTAAAGATCAATAATCATTGTACAAAAAGTAACAATATCTCTTTGGGCTTGTGCTCCTTACTTCAGCAAATTCCATTTCAGGATAATTAAGAAAGACCAAGATTTCCCAAAGTCAGTATTCTTTCATGATAAAATATCTTTGATTGAACCATTCTTATAAAAATGGAACTCCAGAGTATCTCATTGTCCTCCTCTAAAACCTACACTATACCATATGGATCTGGATGGGGAGCAACAGACTCAAACTCAATCCCTCCAAGACTGAGTGGCTGTGGCTACCGGCGTCCCGATATAGTCAGCTGATGCCATCGTTGGCTATTGGGGGCAAAATATTGGCCCCCATGGAAAGGGTTTGCAATCTGGGCGTCCTCCTGGATGCACGGATGTCTTTGGTGGATCATGTAGCAGCCATCACCAGGGGGGCTTTTTACCTGGTTCGCCTGGTACGCCAATTGCGTCCCTTTCTAGATCGGGACTCCTTGCGGACGGTCACTCAGGCGCTCGTCACTGCCCGCCTCAACTACTGCAATGCTCTCTAAGTGGGACTCCCCTTGGGACGCGCTCGGAGGTTCCAGTTGGTACAGAATGTGGCCCCACGGGGGATTATGGGGGTCGGGGGTTGTGCCCATGTGACCCCCCTCCTGTGTGAGCTGCACTGGTTGCCGATGGTCTTTCGGGTGCGCTTCAAGGTGCTAGTCACCT